>JAODFY010201113.1:0-10617 GCA_027580055.1 Paracaudina chilensis | reverse complement strand
GATATGGTTGGAATGAGAAAAATATATACTACTAGAAAACGTTACCAAAATTTTCCACCAGACAATTCCTTTAATAAATTCATCCAATCTTTGGTTTAATATAACTTACTTCAAAGACCAGTGACTCTGTGATTACTAAGGGCTGATTCCTTTGGCTCTGGGTCAAAGTACTCTGCGTCTCTGCAGTCCTCTTCCCAGACCCGTCTCCATTTTTGTTGAAGAAGATGGACATCTGCCATAGGTTGGTCCCGGAGACACCCTCCTCTCCCTCAAAGTCAATGGTCACATCTGGAAGGACTGTATTCTCCTCCTGCAGATAGAGGGTCACCGGGGTGATGGTGGTGGTCACGATCACCAATGGCTCTTCTTCCTCTTCTTCGGGAACTTGGTGAGAAATAAATAAGCTGAATGTTTTTTTGAGGATGGGAGCATGTCTTAGGGTTATACATACATGCCAATGTACCAAGTATCTGTGTCAATCCCACAAAAACATACACATCAATTGGTTCTGATGATTGCCAGCATAGGTTATAGAAATTGTCTTCTGTATCAGGAACCAAAAAATTAATAGTTCCTACAAAGCTGATTCATCAAGCATCCGTCTTACTTTGACAGTTTCTGTGGTACAGCTGCAGCCACTGTGTCAATCCCACACATGCATATACATATACTTAAATGCATAGCAAGCAAGTTGTTCCAATCCCACACAAGCACACACATTGGTTCTGATGATTGCCTGCATAAGTTATGGTGATTGCCTGCTGTATCAGAACCCCAAAAATGAACAATTCCTCCAAACCTGATAATGCAACAATCATCCCTAGCTGTCTTACCTTGACATTTTACTGGGGCACAGCCAGTTGTTGCTCTGGGGTCTTTGCCCACCAGCTCATAGTCTGGTTCAGGGTCGTTCTTCCTGATGCGGGCACATATGAAGCGATACTTGCCACAGCCAATCGTCTCCCTCAGATCGGCAGACATTTCTAATCCCTGAGGAAGAGGATCAAAGAGTTCACTGTCTACTACTTCATCTGACTATCCTCATCAAGGATCAAAGAGTTCACTGTCTACTACTTCATCTGACTATCCTCATCAAGGATCAAAGAGTTCAATGTCTATCTCTTCCTCTGACTATCCTCATCAAGCTCTGCTAAACTGTGAAGCAGGTACCAGTGTGAGTCACTGAACTTTTTTTTTACAATTTTGGTGGAAACAGATTGACACTGTTCACTAACCATTGGTCAGTGTTTCATGCTCAGGGCAATATTAAAAACATTGGGAGAAGCATAGTGCTGGCTTCATTTGAGATGATTATTGGTCAGCACTGGCAAAGCAAACCAGCAGGGGGTCAGGTACAAAACAGACTTTTGTGGAAAACGAAACAAAACATTTGTATCCCTAATTGCCATTTATTGCCTTTTATATAAGGTCAAAGGCAAACCTCTGAGGTCACAGACAAGTATTTGAGGTCACATACAAGCCTCTGAAGTTACAGACAACCCCTTGTGGACACATACAATCCTTTGTGGACACATACAAGCCTTTGTGGACACATACAAGCCTTTGAGGTCACATACAAGCCTTTGAAGTCATAGGCAAGCCTTTGAGGTCACACACAAGCCTTTGAGGTGACACAGAGGCCTTATTATAAATCCAGATGGTTTGACAGATTCAAATATAAAGTTGTTCTGAGAGTTAACATTATCGGTATAAACAAAAAAACCAAAATTTAATATCACCAAACTTACTGTGAATTCAAAATCATCAAAGTTAACTGGTTGGTCCTTCTGAGCCTGACTGAGTGTCTCCGTTCTCATCCCGACACTTGAGCCGACGCCATCCTTTGCCTTACTGAACCACACCGCAAGTTCCCAGAGGTCCGTGCCAGCAGTACTCTCATCAGTGTTGTCTTCGTTGAACTCAATCGTTACATCTGTTGTCACATCATTTTCTTCTCCCACAAACAGTGTGACAGGCGTTGGTTCTACAGACTTGAACTGAACTGTAGGAGTTACCTCTTCACGAGCTGAAGATCGATGGTAAAAATTTTGTTATTTAAATTGGAAGAAAATTCTCTTCGGTTAAACTTTAAGCAATTTTTCACTTTTCATGGACAATGCAAATTATATTCTCTGAATTTATTTCATAGCAGAGCTTTTTTTTTCCGGTTATAGAAATTTCAAAGTTAAAAGAGAGTAATGATATTAATCAAATGATAAAAATTATGGCCTAATGAACTGCAACAAACCATATGACAGATGAAACTATGAACGAATGTGTTGCCAAATGAACATCCGATCAACCTGACCAACTTTGGTTACACAGTCTTATAGCATGTTCTTTAGAGACCAGGTTTGGCTATATATATAAGGTTGGAGTTTCATCTTGTCATATGGTTTGATGAGGTTCATTAGGAATTGGTCTCATGCCAGACAAACTTTAATCGATTAAATTAATCTAAACATAATCCTAACAAAGACACAAAGCAAACCAACAAAACTTACGTATACAAGTGACCTTAGCACAGCCCCTTGGCGAGCTCGCCCTTCTAAGAGTGTAGTCAAACCTCGGGATGGGGTTGTCTTTTCGTATCTCAGCACAGATGTATGCATACTTTCCACAGCCAGTTCCATCAGTCAGATCAACATTGCTGGGCAATCCCTGTGATCAAAATACAAGAACTGCCAACGTGGTGTGAATAGGCAAAATATTTATATTGAAAATTAACAAAATTGAATTACTTTTTTTGCACCCCCATTCCCCATGTAGGAAAACCCCAGTTTCAAAAGATTTAGAGGAGACTCCTGTAACTATTCAAAGATACAGCTATGATATGTAAAGAAAACAAATGCCTTATTTGTGTCGCCTGACAATGTATATTTGGGTCCTTTTTGTTCAACATTTTTCCTGGATAAGCTTGAATAAATTTGTAAAATCTCTCTTTAGTTTCGGAAAATTTATTGAACGTCACAAACGCCTACCGTAAAGATCAACGGATCCTCGATGTTAAGAGGCTGACTCCGCTGAGACCGAGTGAGGGTGCTCTCGTCTAAACTTGTTTCTTTGCCAGAACCATCCGCAAGCTTGCTGTACCAGACTGACATCTCCCAGTTGTCCTTGCCGTTCACACCATAGTCGGCATCAAAGATGACGGTAACGTCAGTGGTAACTTTGTTACGCTCATTTGTGTAGAGCGTTACTGGTGTCGGGGCAGTCTCCACAATCTCCAAAATCTGATCTTCAGGTCCCCTGGCTGTAAAAAGTAAAGAATGCAAAATAAATTTGTAATTCTTTACAAGGGAATAACAATATAGATTCCAAACCAATATAGATCTTAAAGAAGCTTTATTTGCTTTGGTAAAACTCAAGCTCTCAGCGGTCAGCAACCGAATGGCCCACAGACTAGATCCGGTGCGTCATTGTGAAAAGTCTGGCTCATGAGGGATAAACTTGATTGTTAAAAAATACCACACTACAAAAAAGTTAGAAGGTACCTCTCCCGTAGTAATGCTTAATAACCCCATGGCACATAGCAATAATTTGGCCTGCAGCCACTTAAAGTTTGCTGCATGATCCCATTCTTTATCATTAACCATATGCCTAGACATAATTCGGCTAACCAAACTATGCAGCATTTGTATCTTCATCATCAGTCGGTATAATTTGAAATTTGTATGATTTGTATGAAGTTGAAGCAAACTTCAGTTCTGCCAGACTGAAGTTCATGAAAATGGATTGGTGAATAGATAACAGGCTCATTCTAGACCAGTGGTTCTTAAGAGATACTTGCTTGTGATGGGCAGCATCTCCAAGAACCAGGTAAGTTTTGGGAATATTACTACTTACTGCACAACCAACCAGAGAGATACTGAGAGGATGGGGATTAGACCCGGCCAAAAAGGTTCCCCCTGAAATAGACAAATTTCTGCTGATGGGGAAATTTCCCCCCAGTTAAGAATAAGTGTTCTAGACCAAATGTGGTGCTAGGATGAACACTGGCTGGCTATACTTGTGGGGAAAAGATTGGTTGGTAGTAGGGATCAACTGAGTGTTCCATCAGGGCCAAACTTGCATATGGATGTAGCAAGAAGCCAAAAGGGAATTGTGATGCAGGTAAAACATTTTGGAAGGGTAGTATTAAGATCTACCATATATGCCAATGGTTTATCAGGTCCAAGGACAGACAGACAAACACAACACACTCCCTAAAACATAGTTAATTTGAAAATCGCATGATTCCACATCTGACATACTTTCGCAAGTGACCGGGGCACAGCCAACAGTTGCTGCTGGGTCTTTGCCTACGAGCTTGTAGTCTGGTACGGGGCTGTCCTTCCTCACTCGTGCACAGATGTACTTGTACTTGCCACAGCCGATGGAGTCCGTCAGGTCCACAGACATCGGTAGGTCCTGAGGATAGAAGAACATTACAGAGATACAATCTCGGACAAAAAAAACGAGACAAACCCCAGTCATTCAATAAATTCTCCCAAGAATATTTACAACATTGATATGGGGAGAAGCAAGGAGAAGAGTATTTAGTCCTGTCTATGTTTGTCGAGAAATGTAGAAAGAGTTTTTTGTGATTCCATTTCATTCTAAAATGAAAGACTATTTAGTTATATAGGATACCAGCAACTCATTGATTGTTATGACTGGTGTTTACTGTGGCAACCCAAACATATAACATTCATGTTTCTACACATTAAGTTGGCATGATTTAAAGTTTATTTAAATCATTGACCTCTGTCAAACTTTTAACTGATGTTCACTATGGCAACCTACAAACATTCAAATATAACGTTCATGTCAAACTTAAATTACGAGGGTTCTTGTACTTTGTCAGCACAGCTGTGGCTAAGACATTACACCTCATAAACTTCCTGTAAAGCTTCTAACAGTAAGCATCAACCCCCTTAGGGTATTGACAAACATTGATCCTTTGATGTTTGATCCCAGGGGAGGTCTTGTGGATTACCAATTATCTCAGAGCCGGAACTTAAGGTTCAGGTTATTGCAATCTTTAAGTCATATGGTGGTAATAATATTCAAACTACAGAACATTGTCTCTATTAATACTATTTCCAAACTTTATGTGAACATATGTTATTATAAATAAAATTATTTAAGGGTGATTTTCCTGGGTGGCATACTATACTCTGCAAATCAAAACAATCATCAGTGAGTTTCAAAAATATGTTTGGTGGGTTTGTTGCAGTAACAAGTTATATGTATGACGATTTGTTCCCCTCGATTCTACCAGTCCTGAAATAGGCCCATTTGTATCTTTCCCATATGAAAAAAGGACAAATATGTATGGCTTCAGCATATGTTCCTGCCCATGGGGGGGGGGGGGGGGGGGGGGGGGGGTGGGGTGGTAAGTTGTGTTCTTCCAGTGTATAACAGGTGCGTTCTGCCAGTGTATAACAGGTGTATTCTGCCAGTGTATAACAGGTGCGTTCTGCCAGTGTATAACAGGTGCGTTCTGCCAGTGTATAACAGGTGTGTTCTGCCAGTGTGCAACAAGTGTGTTCTGCCAGTGTAATAACAAGCATGTTCTGCCAGTGTAATAACAAGTGTGTTCTGCCAGTGTAATAATAAGTGTGTTCTGCCAGTGTAATAACAAGTGTATTCTGCCAGTGTATAACAAGTGTGTTCTGCCAGTGCATAACAAGTGTGTTCTGCCAGTGTATAACAAGTGTGTTCTGCCAGTGTATATTTTGTTTTGTATGTTTCCCATAAGAAAAAAGAAACTGTTTTCATCTTGTGATGTTGTCACTCAAAACAACTGTTTCCTTTCATCGATTACCTCCATCAAAAAGTCATCGAAATCGACCGGTTTTGACCCTTGTGCCTCGCTGAGGGACGACTCAACGAATCCGGTGCTGGAGCCGAAGCCGTCCTCTGCCTTGCTGAACCAGAGCGACATCTGCCAGAGACTCTCCCCGGCGACGGTTGGGTCTGTGACCGACTCCTTGAACTTCACCGTCACGTCAGTAGTGACATCATTTTTCTCCCCAATGTACAGCAGGATCGGGGTAGGTTGCGTCCGCCGGAACTGCACCACCGGCGTATCTGCTCCACGTTCTGTTGATGTCCGAAAAGGGGAAAAAATAATTTTGTGACTAAAAAAATTCAATGCTGCAATCATTTACAATCCCAAAGATGTTTTATACAAGAATTTGCTATACTTATTAAAAGGTACTAGTGGAATTTATTTTGTATAAAAAAAAACACACAAGATAACCACACCAAATTGTTGTAGCTGAACTTTCTATTCTGGAAAAATATGTATATGTCAATGGCTGTTTTCAAAATGCATATGTATTGTCCAGAGAAAAATACCGGTCTTTGAACGGAATTTGTCACTGAAACAAATCCCATAAAACAGAATTAAAATTGATAAACATTAATTACACTGGCTGAATAGGGTAGGACTCCTCTGTATACTCCCGTGAGATGTATAGACCCAGATACGTTAACTAGAACAAGTTTGAAAGCATAGGCCAATTTTTAAGTGATAAACAATAAATTACACTGGCTGAATAGGGTAGGACTTAAATTTTGCAATCTGCTGTTTAAAGGGTCATCTGTGTTTTTTTTTTTTTGGAAGCATTTTGCCAAACTATGTTGCCAAATTACAACTGCTTGAAATACAAAGATTTAAGGCAATATGAAAAGGTTAAATTTTACAAGTTTCACTTTAATCAATATCATACCTTCACAAGTGACCTGGGCACATCCTCTCCTGGAGAACCTGTACCTGTCAATCAGTTCGAAGTCGGGGGTGGGGTTGTACTTCCTGATCTCAGAGCAGATGTATCTGTACTTGCCACACCCTGAGCCATCGGTAAGATCCACAGATTGGGGCAATTCCTATGAGAAAGAAGGGAGAATTATTATCGATCCTTCAGTTCATTACATTGCAGGGGTTGAGTTTACATTAGATATCCACAGTTGGGATACGATCCACATTTCGGGGGTAATCCCTACCACCATTAACAAATGAGAAGATCAAACATTTAACAGTTAATAAGAGAAGAGGAAGATACATTTGTGAGGTTTATCACATACATACACATACATACTAATCTAATCATCTAATCTAATCATCTAATCTAATCACCAATCTAATCATCCAATCTAATCATCCAATCTAATCATCCAATCCAATCATCCAATCCAATCATATCTAATCCAATCCAATCCAATCCAAAATCCAATCCAATCCAATCTATAAACTAATATAAACTAATATAAACTAATCTTAACTAATCTAATCTAAACTAATCTAATCTAATATAATCTAATATAATCTAATATAAACTAATCTAATCTAACACAACGCAACGCAACACAACACAACACAACACAATATAATATTATATAATATAATATAATATATATATATACATATATGGTATAATATAAATGACAGGGACAGGGCAAGAGGCAGTGACCCCTTCCCACTCCCAGTGTAACCCCCAAATGAGATTTGTGATATTGATAAAAATTTGACTTATATGATGTACCCGCTGCAATGTTGTGCCCACCTACTTTGAAATATCAGGCGTTGCCACTGGCAAGGGGCCTCATCTCCCAATGAGCCCCAATATGTGCACTGAAACAGGAGATCACAGACAAGACGAAGCCGAATTTAATATTTTGTCAGAGTTTATCCACATCTACACCTACCACATATGTCAATGGTTTATCGGGCTTGACGCTCTTGCTCCGTTGCCGGGGTGTAAGGACAGACTCTTGTAGGTTTGTCTGCTTGCCTGAGCCATCTCTCTGCTTGCTGAACCAGACGGACATCTCCCATAGATCAGTCCCCTTGATGTTCACATCCGTGTCAAAGGTTATATCTACATCAGTCGTGACATCGTTGACCTCGTCTAGGTAGAGGACCACGGGGGTTGTTGCCGTGGAAACCACCTCAATGATACTCTCTGGTTCGGGCTCCGAGGAGAATGGTTCATCCTCTGGTGGCTGGTCTCGGACTATCGACAAACGAAAGAACGGGCTTCACTTAAATCATCTCAGATGTTGGTGTTACTACATAAGGTCATTTCTATCATTCATTCTAGATTTTATGTGAAATCTCAAAATGTTACTGAAGCGAAATCTGATTATACAATTATGGACACTTAAAATTTAAAAATTTTAGTGGTACTTTCGATGAGACAAAGATTGGGTGACTGGGGTGCTTGGCGAATATGTTGGGCCCTGCAAGACCCTAGCAGCATTCCGTACCAGAGGAGGTTGAACTGTTCTAATCAAGGGTGTTAGTGGAACCCGCCTTGACGACACATATTTCTGAGCAGGGCTTATAATATCAGATATCCCACCCATCGTGTCTTTTGTATTTTGATTAGATACAAAAGGGAAAATTATTCAGGAATCTCACTTATATTATTCAGATTCCATGATACTGATTTGAGAGAATGCAATAGTTTTAGTTTATAAGAATACAACTTCATTGCTACTCTTACTGAATATGTGATTGGTTACTCAAACATGATTTCATGTAAATATGTTCTTTATTAAAGCAACAACCTTGCTCTACATAATTGTGAACATGCCCTAATATTTTCTACAAACCCTAGGCTTACAAATGCCAAGCTTTGTCGCCGATTTTTCTGTGAAATCCTGGATTTTTCTGTGAAACCCTACGTATACCATACCACAATTAAGAGCATTTCACTGTGTTTGCTGATCATCTAACCTCTTTAAAGCTAGCTTGCACCAAGAGTCCTAGGAAATATTTCTTTGGAGAAGTATCTATTTATCAGTAAATGTTGAAAACATGTATAACTATGAAGATAATTTATCTCTGGTACATGTAGTCCTATTTGTTGCTGTCAGATCTTTGCTTAATAAGCATTTTGCACACTGTAACTGGAGAACAGCCTGTGATTGCTCTTCTCTTCTTACAAATAAGTTTGTGAGTTGTTTTCTGAAACTGACTTACTCGTACACGTAACTGGAAAACAGCACACGATCACTGCTCTGCTCATAAGTTCATGACTTATTTAAACATTACATTTTTCTTACAGGATCTAAAGGACTTACTTGTACAAGTAATAGGAGCATAGCCTGTGATCACTGCTCTGCTCTGCTAATAAGTTCATGACTTATTTAAACATTACATTTTTCTTACAGGATCTAAAGGACTTACTTGTACAGGTAACAGGAGCACAGCCAGTGATCGCTGTTCTGCTCTTGCCGATGAGTTCGTAATCTGGCTTTGGTTTGTCCTTCCTCACTCTTGCACAGATGTACTGGTACTTGGCACAGCTGGTCAGACCAACCAGGTTAACTTTCATGGGGAGATTCTAAAAGACCAATAATGCTAGAATAATTCACCAAACACTGTCATATACTATTAAAGGTACTTTCACATTTTTTTACCAAAAAAATTGCTAGGCAACCACGCCAAATTCTTCTAGCTAAAATAGCCATCTGAAATAATGTAAACATTCCTATATCTCATTTGCCATTTTGAACATGCTCATTTAATATTTACTGAAAATTATCAGTTATGTATATAACTTTTGGTAAAAAAAGAAACTGTAAGAAAGTTTTCAGAGTTTAAATCCTTGCATATGAGTATTGCTATTGGCAAAATGAGTATGGTATAAGTTGTTTTAATGACAAAATATATGGACTGAATGATAAAAACATTGCACTCTCTGAGTGCAATCCACAGAACTAGAACATGGAGAATGACGTCAAGCAAAGGAAACTGAAGCACCAATAACACTAGGTTGATACGGCAAGAACGTTCTACGCGTAATACAAATACTGTGATATATGCGAAAACTTCTTATAAAATAGTTGTTCCTTGTTGGAGGTTATCACAATACCACAAAGAGCAATATTGGAAAAACTTTGGTTGAATATGTGTGTTTCTCTTTGGGAAAACTATGAAATTATACCCGTTTACTATAAACGTTAAGAATGTACGTAAAGCGTATAAGTAAGAGCGTCCTCGCATTTAGCTTGCCCCAATCAGTTAAGTGTGCGGGCAATAACACTGTCGTCGTTTTCTGTGTTATGATTGCACTCTCCGAGTGCAATCATAATTTGTGGCTCAATCTCTGATAGTACATTTAACAACTTCTGTCCCTCGAGGGTGATTTTAAGTGATGCTGGAGCTAGGCTCTACTTTGTGAGACAAATGGCTTCTGTTCCACAGGCGTAGGAACCATCACAGGCCCACGGGGGATGAAATTTGCGACACCATCTAAGCAGAGCCCCACCATCGGTTGGTGTGTAACGTACGAACAACATTATGCTCCTGGATCACAGGAAATGACACTTCCCAGACTTTGCAAGTCGCTCCTTACCTTCTTGTTTAATTTGAAATCTCATATCTCAATCTCATGAAGTTTATTAGAGCACACAAAATGTGAGACATATGTTCATCTTCCAGTTATGAGATAAAAGCTGGACAAATTTGGAAATGGTGAAAAGCAAACTCGAGACCTATCGAAACTTAAGTGACAACAAAAGGCTGCAACAAGATAATAAATATTCTGATCCAATTCCTATATTTATTTGATATGTCACAGAGGGAACAGAGGTGTCTTTCTCCTTGAAAATTGGGGGTGG
>JAODFY010201002.1:0-10618 GCA_027580055.1 Paracaudina chilensis | reverse complement strand
ATGAATAGTACCACAGAGAAAGGTGGCTTTTATATTTAACCATTCCAATAATGATTATATTTAATCTTTCCACAACTATAAGCAAGACCTTCAGCATTGAAATAAAAAATAATATTCTGCCTGCTTTTTGATTCAATGCTAGAGGAATCTATGCGGCCATGTTTGGGTGTGGGTGTGTGTTTCTGTTTGCGTATGTGTATATGTCCTATCTATTGGACATTGAAACTTTGAAAGATCACAAGGAATAAAATGTAAATTCCCTTTAAACCTTTAAGTACTGTTAATACATTTGTCTCAACTGGAGCAAATTTGGTCACAGTCATTACTGTCAAGTACGACACAGGGAATTAAGTCAAACATCATCAGCGGTCAATTTGCCTAAAACTTTACACATTCGTGAACTTTACACATTCGTGAATTTCAACTGTGTTCTAAATAGATTTGCGTTGAATGACTAAGCCGGGTATAATAAATAATTAATATATATGATGTACACATTTAGCCAATACAAAACATAAAACAACATTGTGCAATTTGTACTGAAATTATGTTGTTCCTGTAACTCATATCTGCATTTTGTCATTGTCATATCGACCGTCCCGATACTGATTTTTTTTTCAATTGTGTTTTCCACAAGTATTTCAAACATTGAAAATTATGCCCGAAATAACACGGCATGGACCTGGACACCTCAGGTAGCCCGCGCCTCCGGCAGCGCTCGTTCAAGTTGCACACACCGAAAGGCGTGCCACCTTGTACTTTGTGATAGTAATGACCCCCTCAAAATTAATGTGTGGTGGCCCAATAATCTATTCGACCTAGCTACGTCCCTGAACGACAGAACGTTTTCATCTGGAGCACACGTGCATTTTTGTGTTCTTTGTTTTGTGCTAGCCATGAGACTATACCCAACACGTTTCAACCTACACAGTTACTTACGCCCAATTAAAAGGACAATTTTTAACGAAACACCCCAGGCCAATGCTGTACTTTATGCTTAGTATTTGGCCAGGTTCGACCGGGATTCAAGGCAGTTTGCGCACACGCAGTAAAAGTAAACAAAATCATGGTTACTTACATTGCTTCACAATACCCTTTTCTCTAATGGTTACGTTATGCGAATGTCGTGAAAGGTTTTTTTTATATCTTATGCTCTGTCCCGACGAACATCAATCCACTGCTGGTTGTGACGACTTGTGATTCCGAGAACATGTCTGACTGCTTATCGTATACAATGCATACCCTGCGCTGGGTTCACCGAATTAGTATTGCCTATACTTAGTCAACGATTGTGGTTGAATACAACCTATTCATGAACGAGCGTCTTTAGTGTCTTTAATCACTCTACCACTCTACTTGATATGAGGTATATGATAGGCCTGCCGTTACAGTATTCCTATATAAGCATGTGATGGTACATGTTGAACGTTATTTCGACAACACGATAGCAGTTCACCCATTATATCTGTATATATGTCGTGCCAATGTGTAGTTAAGTCGGTGGGGGGGTGGGGGGCGTAAATCCCAAACACTATCAGAGACGTCTTGTGGGCACAGAGAGTTTGTTTGTTATTATAAAGGTATCTGTGTTTAATCACGGTAGTCTAATTATTATAAAGGTATCTGTGTTTAATCACGGTAGTCTAATTAAATGAATGTCATCGATCTATTCAACAACCTCAAAGACACATTCAGGTAAGCTGATGAGGAGACCTACGCTACCAAAATTGCCTACGCTCCAAGGGCATTATTTAACGAAACACATCACGATCATCATCATAATCATCATCATTGAACGATGATGATGATGATGCTCATAATCATCATAATCAACATCATCAATGATGATGATCATGATCGTCATCATCATCAGCATCATGATCGTCATCGTCATCAAGATGTCGTCATCGTCATCAAGATGATTGTCATCGTCATCAAGATGGTCGTCATGATGATGATGATCATGATCATCGTCATCATCATGTTCGTCATCGTCATGATGATCATCATCATCATCATGATGATGCTGATGATGATCACCATCATTATCATAATTTTCATCATGATCAAGATCATCATTAACACCATCATGATCATGATCATTAACATTATAATTATTATATTAAACAAATTTATAATGAGACACAATTAATAATAATATATATATATAAGTATAAGTAAAATAAAATAAAGGATTAGCCAAGTGATATTTGATGTTCAATTTATTACCATACCCAGCCGATTCTCAGTCAGTGCGTCAGTATCTACCCATGCACGGTTCTTCACTTTCATCAGTAAGTGCTGGCGTATGCTAACATTTTTTTAACACCCTAACACAAACTCAATAACTACTGAGCCCATTTTAACATGTGTTATCGTGTTATAATACAATTTCATCAGTAGTAATTACTGTGTATCCCATGTGTATCGTGCGTATCAAGAGGAACATATGCGCAAAGCTTGTTCCTCACTCAGTATACCATTGCCAAAGAATGAGACGAAAATAACATGGTATTTACAATTTTTCAAGAAGCGGCACCTGTTTTGCGTGTTCAGTTAGACAAGATCTAACGCGGGTAAAATTATTGATCATCGCAAATCGCAGGCATGATAAAGGAATAACAAAGAGTTTTTTTACCACCAAATGCCGTAGACGTTTTGCCAAACTATTTCACAGAACTGGAAGTCGAGGGAGCTCCTCTCCCCCAAACCCTATCTCTCCCTAATAACAATGCATTTTTACGGTGCGTAGTTGTAATTTCCAATTTACTTAGGCTTTTGTGACATACATGGAGGCGAAATAGCTGGGCGGGGTATCATAATAGCCCAACCTTACTTATGTAAATTACATAATAATTGTTCTTCACTTGTCATGAAATGCATCACACATTTAGTCAGTACCGTATATATACACTCACGCACGCACGTTTAGTCAGTACCGTATATATCCCAAGACTTTGGCAAACAATAACGATGTAAACATAGGACTACTCTACATTAATTGCAAAAGCAATAATCGGGGTTTGAGAGAATTACTTCGTCTTTCGCCAAAAGAAGATTTTGCCATTCATTTCTCTATTTAGTTATGATTCAAATACTCCCTGGATGTTACACATCGTAAATCGCCTTAATCGCGAAGGATTTAAGTCATAGTTGTTTGAGTGTTGCATTCTATCGCCGAACTTGTAAACCGAACTGGGTCTACACTGTAGATATCATCTACTGAGTACGCATATACATTATTCGTCTTTTTGAAAAATATCGGTCATTTTTGTTGCAAATTATAAATCTACATACACTGGCACACTACATTATATGCATTGTGATGTGGTATATAATCATGACAAAATCGTTAAAAAAGTTAACCCTGATTACTGCTTTAAGTAAGGTTTCATATGTAATTATCGATTTGTAATGGTACAACAGACTGGCGTGCCGTATTTATATTACAAATCGGATTTGCCTGTTCAGGCCCGGTTTGTTTGGTCACACTCAGTAGCTCCTTTACAGCAGCCTAGGACGTGCTGCCAGAAGGCATCGGTGATCCCCTTCCTCATATTGTTCTTCTGGTCCTCCTCGTCGGCGAGCCACTCCGACGAAGTAATAAAACTTACCTGCATGCCTAATTACAAATCGGGTCGATGGAAACATCGGTGACGGTAGTTTGATGTAAAGGACATGCACGGATGGAAACGTCAATGCGCGCAAAGCGAAAAATGTTGGTCTTAGGGAAGCTCGGTCAATATTGGGGCACCTGACACCTATCGGAGAGTTTTCGATGACATAATATAAATTGACTAGGAAATTCGGGTCACATTAATGAGTCTCACATGCAGTCAACCCGTACGGCCTATACATTCACAGATACTATCATAAAGAGAGATAAGCTCCCCGCGCGGGAAGCGCGCGAGCAATTTGCTTTTTTGTATTGCATGAGAAATCCCAGTAAACATGAGGACGTCGGTAAGACGTCGGATTAAGTGGTCGGTTAATCGTCGGATGAGGAATGTTCCCCAGACGTTGAATTTAATATATCAAGCAGACGACTAAGCGACCACGCCAGATGACATAACAACATTTATATAGTCCACTGGACATCGGCTGAATGGCTTTCATGGGAAGTTATATTCTAAATGTCCAGACGACGTCCCAGACACTACGTAATCTATTTTAACCATATAAAGTTCATTGGAAGGACGTCGGATGAGCACACGATACTGGACGTTAAATGTAATACTTCCAACATACGCATAAACGACCACGCCAAATGACATAACAACATTGATATAATCCCATTGAGAATATAACATCCCATGCGAGCCATTAAGCCGACGTCAATGTGACTACGTAATCTATTTTAACCATAACAGAATGACGTTGGACGAGCACACGTTTTGGGAAGTTGAGTGTAATACTTCCAACAGAAGCCTAAACGACCACGCCAAATGACATAACAACATTTATATAATCAAATTGAGGTTTTATTCCAAATGTCCAGACGACGTCCAACCAAGATAGCAAGCCGACGGCGGACCGCCGGCGGCTCACCAGGTTGGCAACTGTTGGCGGGCCAGCGGCGACTGAGCAAAGGTAAAATAGAACATTCGCATCGGCACGCCGACGTTGGGTCGACGGCGGCTTCACAGAAGCAAAGCGGCGGCACGCCGCCGTCGGGCCGACGGTTGGAAGATTGACCAATCAGATGCTTGATCACGGAAAATGTCTGTGTGAAATTAATAAATTCTAATTTAAACAAGTGCAGAAATATTTAACAGATTAGAAAAATGTGCAATGTTTTAGCGAATAGCTCATTAGCTCGATTAAGACATTGATAAGGATAAGCTGTTAATAACTTAAGAAACAATGCTTATTGCTTGACTTAAACAAAAGTATGATCTTCAGTACGGCAAAACTTCGACTTGTGAATATGTCAGGAGACCGTCTATTACATGTCATAGGAGTTTTCTCTTAGCGTGTATGTGGTTATCGCTTAAACTGCATCCGGTTTTAGGTCCTGGGTACGACCTTAAACTACATTCAGGCTTTTTACGTGAGTCAGTACCCTTCGGGGCGTCAGTGCCCTTCGGGTGTTACCAAGGTCGATACCATTTTTTTTTTAAATGGTACAGAAATGGTTTTGTTTTTGTGTGGAGTGATTGTGTGTGGCGTTTGTCTTATGTTAGTTTGAGTGAATTTTTCGTTCCATTTGTTAATGTCACCGGTTTTCTTTGGGCCTCTTGCCAGTGTCCGTTTTAGTCACTTAAAAGAACACTCCGGTTCTAGGTGCGACCCTAAACTGCATCCGGGCTCTTCTCGTGCCGGAAGTGCCTTTCGGGCATCAGTGCTCTTTCGGGCGCGTCAGTGCTCTTCGGGGCGTCAGTTTCTCAGTATTCGTGTGATCGTGTTGATACTATTTTAAATAGTACAGAATATTAGTTTGTGTGGAGTGTGTTGGTGTGTGTGGCGTTTGGCTTTTGTTGGTTCGGTGGGTTTCGTTTCATGTGTTATAGGTTTTCAAACAAAACAAAAGGATAGTCGGGCAAAAGTTCTGCACCCCCTCCCAAAAAATGGTCCCGTACGTCAATGCAGGCGTGCCAGAAAAAAATAATAATAATGTTATTTTATTAAATTAACGTTGCTATACCGTCGGTTCTATTATTGTGCTCATTACATATTGCCGCTCATTCTAATCATGTAAGGACTGTGTGTGCGTTAGCAGGGTATTCAGTCTGAGGACCCAGACAAAAGAATTTCAAGTCCTCGAGAAGGAATTCAATGGAAATAATAGGTCATCGGAAGTTCAAACAATGGTTATGTCAAGGTTAGGGTCTATTCAATGAGGTCCTCAGGTTGAATGCCATACAAACGTGTGTGTGTGTGTGTATTTAACAAGTAGAGATCATGACACGGTACACTAAAAAATAACACAAAACCCGTTTCATGATTATACGTAATGATATGATAATGATATGCGGCCAAAGGTCAAGTGAGAATAAACGTACACACTCGTAGCACTTACATTGTTATTGAATGTTTTGCGTCATAAAAATGTATGAAAGACTATCCTGATGAATTTATCATGACTGTTTAGAGGACTTATTTCTCGGATATTATGTAAAATTGAAAAAGAAATGCAGTATTTTACGATAATGTATATATATTTTTTGTAAAAGAATGTATAAATGTATAGAAATATAGGCGATTTTCGCATTTGTCAACAAATAGTTGAGCACACGCACTTATACTTTGTACCGTCTATTGTATAGTTGGCCTAGAGTTGAGTCGTATTGCATTTTTAATGTTACAACGATGGACGTGTTTTTCTTAAAGATTCTTCAACATTTTCGCATTTGTCAACAAATATTTCATTCAAAGCACACGCACTTATACTTTGTACCGTCTATTGTATATTGGCCTAGAGTTGAGTCGTATTGCATTTTTCATATTAAAACGATGGACGTGTTCTTCTTAAAGATTCTTCAACCTTACGTACTATGTGTGATTATTTAAACGTTCAGATCGCACTAATACAACAAATATGTTATCAGGTCAATTTCAATTTACACTACGTACTGTACGTTGGTGGTACAGAACGTTAGGCACACTAAAGTATTAGGTTAGGGTGTTAGGGGAATCTTTTTTATGACTTAAGCTTGATCCTATAAAAAAAAATACATAGTCCGATTGGTCTTAGCATTCTGATCTGTGCCACCTACATTGTCCCAACACTCTTTTCGTTGTTGCTACCGATACTAGCGTCACACCCAACTGCACACGGTCTGCTGATTAGACAAATGGTGTGACCGAAAAAAAAAAAAAACTGCTGTAAAAATATATTTTGCATTTCGCATTGAATTAAGTGAATTAGAGGTTCTTCATATACTGGAAAGGACGGAATCGGGACAAAATGAGTGTTCAGGGAAAGTACAAATCTAAAGCGGTAAGTTGGGACGATCGTCGTATTTTCTTCTTATGTTATTTTCGATTGGTATGAGGTTGCCAAGTAGGCGACATTGGCAATCAATATGGCGCTTAATTATAAGCTACGATTCCGATATTACGAAACCGGGTGCTAATTTAGAATCCGTATCCGGAAGTAACTCCCGTACAACGACGAAATCTCATGTTATGCCAAACAACACTGAACCCCAATTTTATTCTATAAATATAGGCTATGCCGAATCTGGCTATAATTTAACATCTGTACCCGGAAGTAACTAGCTTAGAAGAACTTTTGCATTCAACAGGGGTTGGGTTAGGGTTACCGTTAGGGTAGAAGTTAGGGTTAGGGAGTTAGTGTTAGGGGGTTAGGGTTAGGGGTTAGGGTCGAGGTTAGGGTAGAGGCTTATATGTAGGGATTGTCAAACGGTCTGGTGAGAGTTGTCTTCAAGATAGGGTCCTACAATATTTTGAACGAGAAACGGATTGAGAAAATTAACGGCCGGGCAATGTTGGACAAATGTACTTAAGACACTTCGATCCCCCATACAGCATGCCATTGACACAGGTCACATTTATTTACCAAATACTATAATTATAAGACAACATATAAATGGGGCTATATCACCAAGGAAATTTGGATCGGTTTTGCCAGTCTGGCAAAATTCACAGATCCCACAATGTTTATATATATATCTTTTTTTTATATTTCACTTAACCAAGAGCAACAAATATATGGGACACCATATAGGATCTGATTCATTTATAGCCAGCTGGAAATTAGGTTTAACTACATACTAATGGGTAGTTAAGAACGTTAAGTTTAGTTCATTTTACGTCAGCAGCTTAGTATGTAGTACGTGTAGAGTAAACTAATACATTTTGTTAAACGTAGGCTAAAGTTGAGATGGCCATCTTTTTCGTTCAGGATCTAACCATGAAAATACATTATATGCATGTTACAATTGAAGCCGTCCGCCATGTTGTTAAAATAGTATCCATATTGCTTGCACGCCTAGCTTTTTGCGCCTATTAAAATTGAGTCAATGCCATTGAGGCTATTCACGTTGAGGGTTACAATATAGACCAGCGTGTGTGCCTTGATAATCCAGGGACAAAAGGGCTAAAAACGGCACAAAGAGGTGCCGTGATACGGACCGCTTGCTGACAGATAATTACACCATGCGTGGTTAAATCGTTTCATGGTTGAATTAACACTCTATTGTTCATTTTAGATTAATTGACCCAAAGAGAAATTTATAGTACAAGAGTTTGTATATCTCCCATTAAGAGTCCATCCATTTTTTAGAAACCAAAAATCGGCGTGGGTTCTTACTTGGTATCTTACACGAGGTATTCACATGTAGGCCTATATGGACAAAAACAAGATACACGAAAGAAATGCACAAAGGTCATATGGCTGCAGGCTACATCTTGGCGACCAACGAAGCTTGACAGGGGTATTGACGTCCTGGTTCACCTCTTGGTACAGCTGCTTTCCACTTTCTGAAATATATAGCCTACATATTGTAAAGGTATACCGCCTACTGTTCGATCGTTGTTACAATTGTCAGTGGCGTCGCCATGGGAAGGGGGATGTGGGTGTTGGCCTATGGAGCGTTCCTTTAGAATTTGTTTGTACCCCATGGGATTTGTGATATTGATACAAAAAAAATTGATCTACATATAAATTTGCCGATGCCCTATTAAAATGTTGTGCCCCCATGTGGTCCCTACATGGCGACGCCCCTGTGAAGACCCGTCGGCTGGATTTGCCCTGTGAAAAGAGGCGGGGGTAACTGCAAAAAATATCCAGGGGGTTGCTATTTTACTGGTTTGGCACCCATGATTATGATGGCTATATACGGTGACGTCGCTACCGGGGGCCGAGGGGGGGGGGGGGGGGGGTAAAAACACAAAAATTCTGGCAGCGCCCCTGTGACTCTTTCATACATTGTCACACAATATATACATTGTGATGTGCTATAATGATGATAAAGTCGTTAAAAATAACCCTGATTGTTGCTTCAAAAGATAAATACAAACAATGGAACTAACACAATGTGGTATTAATATGTGATCAAAAGGAGCCATTGGTCTATGAGAACGCACCTGTTTTAGTATAAAAAGTGCACTATACCAGTACACGACGCGCTTCATTTGGTAACAATAATATGCCATACCATATATGTCCAACAAATTAATTTATATTGTTAGTTTTTTCTTCTTGCCTTTTGAAGTACCACATATACTAGTCTAGTGTTAGAATTAATTCCAATCATGTATAGTTTTTTTTTTTTACAAGGTTGAATTTTTCGCATTATTAAAGTCAAGAGATACGTACAAAAATAACACAACTGTCGCAAAATCCGTTGTTGATTACACACCGGGATCATCCACAGCACACCGTCCCGACCGTACTACCAATACAGCAGAATTATGTTTATGAAAAAACTACTAGGCCATGACACAACCGTCATTTTTCTGTTGTTTTGTGCAACACAAATGACGATACACAATTCCTTCATAGCAGTTCTCATAAATAAATATAGATTCAGGATCATCGATCCACACGTTCGGTTTGGGTATTTCGGCGAGAAAAATGGAAAACAAGAAATTTTTTATCGTTATGTTTTGCCGAAATCCAACCAATCAGTGACGAGAATAGAAGTGACTGAACTCTCACCGAGAATTTACAGCCAATCAGAACACTCGTTATATTAACGCAGGCATATTCAATATGGCGACCTCCATGTACAGTATTCAGACGCAGAAGCTCAAGAGAGACTGGAATTTTGCTCGATGCATGTTGCTCAGGGCACTGACAGTAAAATACTAACCTTATCTGGCACTTCATGGGAGAGAGAGCGGGAGTTGCTCACCGATACGCTGGCAAGGCTAGCCTAGCCCCTGGCCTAGCCTACGTTAGTGTTAGGTCTAACGTTAGGCCCTAACGATGTCAACATCCAACAGCATAAAGTAAACAACATCAGACTCGGGTACCACGTACGCTGTTACAAGCGTTTTTGTGACGCTCAGAAAATCAATAAAAAAAGAAAAAAGCTGCCTCCAAAGTTCTTAATGCTCAAGGTGAATCATAAAGCTGTCATGGCCTACCGTACGTAACTTTGGGTTTCTCCACTTTTGCACAAAGTGCGCACAGTAGCCTAGCCTAACGTTAGGCTTAGCCTAGGCCCTAGGCTATAATTTCCAATGTCAGAATGTAACATGTACTAGATTGGGCTAGCACTTTAACTGGCCTAGGACTAGTTTTAACTAGTAATAAGTGCCATTACAGGGGAGGATCCAGGAATTTGAACAGGAGAGAAAAGGAGGGGAGGGCTATATCTAAACTAAACAAGCACGAAGAATCAGTTCCCATGGTTCACTTCAATTTGGTTTTGCTAAAAATGGCTCCTAGAGTGCAGGAAACATTGCTGATTGGTACCGTCTTCCTAGGATGTTGCATTTTAGATTGTATGTGTAAAAAGCAAGAGGGAACACCATCATTTTGAATTTCCCTTGAAAAAAGTATCACATTGGGAACTGGATAGGCTAGGCCTATGGCCATAGGCTATGACTGTGGCTAGTCTACAAAAGTAGACTCGGTATCTCATGGTATGTTACGATCATTTGCAGGCAAACAAAATGCATGCAAAAGTTTGAATTGCTTGATGAG
>JAODFY010200780.1:0-10620 GCA_027580055.1 Paracaudina chilensis | reverse complement strand
CCCCTCCCACATGGTTTATATATCGACAGCTGCTGTCACAGCAAACATTGCAATTATTGCCAGAAGCCAGATGAATTGATATATTCAGTGCGAGTTATTTATAAATTATTTATCAGCGGAATGCAAGTGAGGGAAGTTGAATGACCAGGAAGAAATATTACCCCAAGGATATTACACCAGATATTATTTAAAGTGAATAACCATGCATATTTAAAAAAAAAAAAAAAATAGAACCTTTATTATCACCAGACTATCAAACTACCATCAAGGAATCCCATCCTAGAGTCTCCTTATTGTTACTCCCAATGCAAGCATAATCACTAAAAAAAAGTAGATCTGAAAATCCTTTGTGAGATGGTTCCTTTAAGCTCTCATGTCAAACCCTATCTGAACAAAAGTAGTAGTACTTAGAATAAATAACAATAATGATTATTACGACTATCACGATGATTATTACAACAAATATATATTAAGACGACTATTACAATGATTATTACAACTATCACAATGATTATTATGGCTATCACAATGATTATTATGATTATCACGACGATTACTATGACTATCACAATGATTATTATTACGACAAATATTAAGACGAATATCACAATGATTATTACGACTATCACAATGATTATTACGACAATCACTACTTATGACTATCACAACAATTACGACTATCACAACGATTACATGTATTATGACAAGTATTAAGACGACTATCATAATGATTATTATGACTATCATGATGATTATTATGACTATCCCGACAATTATTACGACTATCACAACGATTATAACGATTATCACAAGGATTATTACGACTATCACAACGATTAATACGACTATCACGACTATTATAACGACTATCATGGTGATTATCACGACTATAACAATGATTATGACCACTATCACCATTATTATTGTGACTATCATGATGATTATTAAGACGACTATTACAATGGTTACTACGACTATCACAATGATTACTACAAAGATTATCACAATGATTACTACAAAGATAATCGCAATGATTAATATTAATATCAAGGATTTAAGAAAAACATAATTTTTTTGGATTACTTTGGAATTTGAAAAGCAATCAATTTTTTAGATACTTAAATATACTGTAGGCATTGTAAGGAAATGAGGAATAACACCCAGCTTCTCAAGTGGAAGAGAAAAAATAATGAATGACCAAGGATAATCTAACGGCTTTATATCAATTTATACATTTTAATAAACCCCTTGATGATTAGACCGCATGTGCCCTAGTTAACATCAGTGATCGGGCTCAAATTTACTATCCCTCTTAATGTATAATTATTTTATTTATAAATTTTTTGCATTTTTTCTACTTTTATATAGTATGTATTTTATCTTCTATATTATACAGCATTATATACAGTATTTGGGGTAGGGTGCCTTATAAGTTCAGAAATATATTTCAACACCCTTCAGTAATCATATTGAAATTTCATTGGATCTGCAGCTAAGCTTGAGAGGTACGTAGTTAATAGTTTCGTATAAATAGTAATTCACCAAATAACATCAACACAGTTGCGATGAGGACCAGTAGAGTACACGTCACAGTAGAAAGCAGGTATTTTCAGTTAAGTATACCAAACATTTCCCTTTCTCTTAATTTTTTTTTTAATTTCTATTTTCAGGCATGGTTCCACTTTATCCTGTATTCATATCTTGTATTCAACACTGCCAAAAAATATATAAAATTCAACAAAGTTGCAATATTGGTACTCCATCCTATTCTGTACCCTGGTTTCCTGGGTACCTCCTTCACCTTGTATAAAACAGCCAGTGTAAACTGACCCATGATGATGCAGACGCAGCAAGCTAACAACAACTCCAGCGGGTTCCTGGAGATCGGCAACATTGTCAAATCGGGCTACCTCAAGAAACTCAAGGTACAGTGTGAGCAAAACATCCTCCTGTTACCCCAGGAGATGGGGAACTTTGAAATCTCTGGCCACCAAAACTTACACCCCTCTCACGCCCCCGACAGTCCTCAATTTTCTTTCAGGGCTCCTCATACTGTACTTCCAATACTACTGGACATTGTACAGTATGTGTTCACCCCCAACCCCTATAACAATTGTAAAAGGATCAGTGGCTATAGAACAGACCCCACGGTATAATCTACAGCCAGTATAATATGGCCCTTGACTCATTTTTTTAGTAACAAGCAATTAACAGCCTTTGCACCTGAACCCTTCCCCACCCATTTAAAAATAAAAAGTGAGTCATAATAAATATTAGTGTATATTTGAAATAATTTTGAACAAATAATACTTTGTTGCTCCGTGTTTGAATTTGAATGGAAAGCTTCTTAAAAGATTGACTATATTCATTGTCAATGGTAGCACAGTTTTTTCCGCTGTATTGGTTCCTTTTATCAAGCAGAGAAATGCAACGGAAAACACCGCGCTATACCGTGAGTTTAACCATGGGTAAAGTCAACCGCTTCGGTCGGTTTAGTGCGTTAATTCCGGACTGTACTGTAAATGCAGACCAGGCTAATGCAGTGTTAAATTTACCTCGTGTTTACGTAACTTCAGGACTTCACAGAGTCGTGAACACATTCTATTGTATTCATAAAGCGATTGTATGTTTGGACTCGAGCGCACCTATAGAGAATTATAACGTCCCAGTGGATTGCGGCAAATCATTCATAGACCAAAATGACAGTTTTACTGATCAATCGCATCCAAGTCACATCACTAAGTTTTGTCTTTCACACCTTTAAAAATGTAGTGTTTCATGTATACCAATAATGAACCTACTTTCCTGGTCTCAATTTCCACATTATTTGACCAGTTGAGTCTTGAAATCAAGGTCTTAATCCTATTCCCGCTTCACGACCTGTGTTCATGAGTTTCGAGCTAACTGGAACAGTCCACGATGCCGTATAATTTACGAAACACAGCATAAATCACAAATTAAAATCAGATTTGGATTTGCCAGCCTGGCAAAACTCGCAGATTATGCAGTTCATCTTCATCAAGTAAAAAAAGTAAAAAAAGTATGAGTTACACTTGCCTGGAGAGTAAAAATAACTAGGAGACTATAGGATGGGATTACTGGTTGTAGATTTTCTGACCAGCTGGAAACAAAATGTGTTTACCGTCTTTTGTAATTGTTGGTATTGCTCAGTTCTCCATTAAAACCTGGTTATATCCTCACAGACCATGAGGAAGAAGTTCTTCGTCATTTGGGGCGCCACGGAGACGACCACGGCCAGACTGGAATATTACGACAATGAGAAGAAGTTCCGTCTCGGCTTAGCGGCCAAGAAGGCCATCCTCCTATCTACCTGTTTCAACATCAACCTCAAGTCGGACGCGAAGAACAAATTTGTGATCGCCCTCTACACGCGAGACGATTACTTTGCCATTGTGATGGAGGATGAGGAACAGTTGAACGAGTGGCTGAGGGTCTTACTGGAACAGCAGAGGGCCAGCGGAGATGGGAGGCCCATCCCCCACTTTGGTGAGTCACCGTCGTATATGTTCCGCAGGGATTCAAGCATGACTGCCCAAAGGCTTTCTGAAAGTCGTCGTTGGGACAGGACATTTCCACATTTAGAAAGGACATTTAGAAAGAGAAGTTTGAAACTAGATGTTGAATGAGAGTATGTTAAAAACATAGGAGAATGTGACCCCCCCTCCTCCCCCCCCCCCAAGGATCTGTATCCATGGATTGAACAACCAGGTATTCTTTGAATGTCAGAGGGTCAGCGGGAAGGAAATTTTGACGATGGTAAAACTGGTAAAATCAAAGCGTGGAGTGATATTTCGCTTTTTGCGATATTTGTCATAATAAACTGTGTTACATCGTCATTGCACAACCCCAAGTAATTTGTGTCATTACCGCTGATGTAGAGTGAACTGTTACGTATCAATGACAAGACAAATGTTTCCCCCTCTATTCCGATGTATGTCCAAAAGAAGCACAATATCATTTAATTTAATAAAGTGCACATGCAAGCACTGAATTCTGGTCGTTAATTGTGTTTTCTTTTAATGCGAAGGGCCTTAGGGGGATTCTTGTTCCGGTGCAACGTGATATGGAGACATTCACAGTGTTTGATAAAGTCATATTATACATAAGAGATCTTTATGTAATCTATTGCCTCAGATGAGAGTTAGGAATCGACATATCCAGAAGGTGTGTGTGGGCATGGGTGGATTATTTAGAATAATTCATGAGTCTCAGTAAATTTTAACCAGTTTGCATTATAATTGGGGTCAGGATGATGAAATATACAGTATGTGGATGAGATGGTCATTGATATAGTGGGTATGTTTCTCTATTACAGTGGACTATTTCATGATTATTCATGAGTGGGTAGGGCTTACAGTTAAATACATGGTACATTTCTGTGTTTCATAGCCAAAAGTTGATAGGAAGCAACACAATATTGCTGTGTGTGCATTGGTTGATAATAATAATAATAATATCCGGCTATTTATATAGTGCCTTTCCACCACCGAAGGAGTGCTCCAAGCGCTTTACAGATAATACCCTGGTCATTGGTAACCTGTCAAACCCATACTGCCGTGTGCGATCCTAGCTGTTCATTCCCGACACACTGTACAAGTTACCTCGCAGGTCCCCAATTAGCACCTGGGTGGAGAGAGGCAGTCGAGATAAGCAGTCTTTACAATGAAACATATAAGTTATATTCATGAGTAAAACCTAAAAGGGTGCATTAGATGCAAAGGTCCTCTGATGTCAACAGTTCAAAACAGACAATAATTCTTACAATGAATATGTGGTTTGTGTGGCGCATTCTTTATTTCTTACCTTATTATCAATAAGACTTGAATCCAATTTCCTCTCATACAAGTCCATGATCCCGAGTGAAATTTCATGTGGGTTTCAGTAGGTTAGATCAAATTCCAGTTGTGGACATGTCAGCCTTATAATGAATTTGCAAAATATGCATTCTAAAGACAATTGTACATTGATCAGGCATGGAATCACAAAATTGCAAAGAATTTCTGGTTAAGTAACTTTTGCTTTCTCCGCTTAACACCATCCTTTAGAAAAAGCTGTGAAAAACACATATATTGTAGCCTGAGTTTATAGCATGTACTGTTTTACCTCATACAATCCAATCTGCGCAGATTCCCCTAAATACTGTGATTTAGCATTCTGGCATAAACTTTGGAGAGCGAACACTACTGTAATGAAAGTTTTTGCCAGAATGTTAAATCACAGTATTTATAGTAATGCAGAGCAGTTTATAGGTAAGTACGTAGCTGATGAACATCCCAAACCAGAGTAGTTTTGGGTGATTTTCTTCGTCTACTAAAATGACTACTTAATTCTTTTTCTGGTTAGTTTCCAATGGTGCAAGCATTGCCTTCATTGCTGGGCAAATCTTTCCTTGCAGTATAACTTTTAACAATCACTATCCAAACTCTCAGAAACATAGCCCCACAGATGCGTGTCAAATGCTTTTTGCGAAAGATTTTGTTTGATGATTACTTTGCCTCAAGGTTTGGTGGGCTCTATATTTATCCATCACCATCATCTAAACCAATTAGGTGGATAAACAAAAAAAAAAACACAGTTTGTGTTAAAGGGAGAACTGATTGAGTTTCCAGGATTTCCAAATCAATGGGGTTTGGAAGTTGTGTTATATTAGCAGTTTATTTACTTTATTTATTTTAGGGTTGAAACACAAATGACTAAGAACCAGTGTGGGTGGGGTTTGGTACTGGGGTTGAAAGTGGGTGGATGAAAGGTTTGCAGCTTACTCTATCATAGTTAAAGTATTAGGACAATTGAGTGGATCAAAACAAATGGCTGCAACATTCTATTGAGTTCTAGCGGTTTTGAAACAAACGACCAGGAATCATTATGGGTGAAAATAACAGTAGTAGGGTTGGGTTTCAGTACTGGGGTTGAAAAATTTGCTGCACTCCTATCATAGTTATCAAAACTGTTAAGTGAAAAAAAAAAGAAGAGAGTTTTAGAAATTTTAAACAAATGCTCAGCCTGGGTGGAAACTTAGTATGAACTTGATTACTCGTGATGAAAGTGAGTGGAATGAAAGGTTTGTTAGATGGAGATATATCAAAACTATTAGTGGAGAAAAGGATTTTGTCTTATGCGGTATGTGTGTATGTGCGTGTGTGTGGTTTGTGTGGCATATTCTTAATTTCTTAACTTATTATCAATAAGACTTGAATCCAATTACAATTACTTGAAATTCCATTACCTGAAGAACTTAATTTCTCACTGAAAGTTTTGATTTGTGAGGATTTGCAGCTCCCTAAACACCACACCATTTAAGACTTTGATTGCATTCCATTACCTGAAGACTAATTCAATTAGATCATAACTGACATTGCCAAATATTAAGGAAATTTTCCCAGTGTTTTTCAGAAATGCCAGTTACTCCAATGAAATAAAATTTGGAATGAAACTACTGTATGATTCCTACTTTCTAAGGTGTTATTTGTTTGCCATGATTTTTCTTCATCCATTAAGGGGCTTGTTTTTAATAAAATCTAAAACATGCAAAAACAAGAAAGAAAGGGAAAAAAAACTTTGTTTACATTTAGTATTAACGATTGTGCTGTGTTTGCTTACAAATAGTTGAGATAAAGGCAAATTAGCAAATTATAAAATGGTACTTTAATTAATACCCAGTTGCCAGGAATGACTTGAATACATACAGTATGACCTAAACCAAAAAGGTTATTAGGAAATGGTGCCAACAAAATGCACAATAGGTAGAATTGCTATTACTACACATATGCAGTCTCTGGATGGAGAGAGAGAAGGTGTGTAGGGGGGGATTGGAGATTGCCCCAATATTAATTTTAAAACGATTTTATAACATTGTTTCTACTGTATTTGTATATATCAATGCCTCTTATTACAGACTAACCATCTCCCAAATCTTTGGAAAGTTTCACAGAGCCCCACAATCCAGTTATCTCCATTTATTATGTCAAGTGTCGTTATCAAAAACACCCAAAACCAGAATGGGAGGGTAAAGACAACTTTGTTTACACTTACGATTAACCGTTGGCTTTGTATGTTCTCTTTGTTCTACTTTCCAGAGCACATCTGGCAGGTTTCGGTGAAGTCCAAAGGTCTCGGCTCTAGCCAGAACATCAGCGGCAACTACAGGCTCTGTTTAACGGCAGGAACGATAAACCTAGTCAAGATGAATGTCGAGAATGGTGATCTGCAGTTCCCTGTAAGTCTGCATTCATAACCATCCCACCACATACCCACCACATGTACCCCCACACCCCACAAAAAAAATACTAAAAAAATCACTTGATTGGGTCTTCAGTAAAATCTTAAGGTACTAAGTATATATTATTCATGGGTCCAAAATCAAGAGGGCCACACACTTTTTTTTTTTTTTTTTTTTTTGGGGGGGGGGCCATGGGATCCTGTGGGCCAGTCTTTTGGCTTGTTTGTTAAAAAAATGTCCACTACCACAGGCAGAGGAAGAGTATTTCTGTCATTTTTGTATGTGCCGTGCCATGGGCCCTTTAGAGTATCAAACCCATGGGTCCAGGGCCAATTAATCACAAACAAGTTCCCAAACAATTTCTGGGGGTTCAGGACCATGGGGGAGGGGGGAGCCTAGGAGTTAACGCAGTGATATAATGTTGTTTGGCATGGCTGCTGTGCTTCCACCTCCCCAGGCTTTTGAGAAAGTGGTGAATTAATGGGGTGCAGTCACATCCGTCAGATCGGCGATGATCCAGCAAAATGGTTGCCCCCCGGAGCAGATCGGGATGACACCTGCCTCCCCATCGTCTGAGAACATGGTTGAGAGGAGAATAATGGAGAGTGAGGTGTTCATCCACGATCACATCTGGTTTATATATGAGCCAGGGTCATTTATGACCCTTGGGTCGGTCATCCTCGGATCATGCGTACAGCAATGTACAGTAGCACCACTTGGACTCTTGTGTGGCACCGTTAGCGAGACTTGAAAATAGGGTGGGTGGGTCGCCTATCGCACAACTGTGAAGGATGGGATGTGTGGGGGGAGGGTTATTAATTAGTTGGATATTTATAATAAAAGGCTGAATGAACCCTTTTCATATGCAAATTCCTGTTTACCTCTCCTCATTATTTCATACACCTTATCAGGCACCTGGCCGAATGTTGACTGAACTAGATTAATAGATTGTTCTGAGCTAACACAAGATAAGATTCTTGTTTGCTTTTCACAACTGTTGATAAAATAGATACAATTATTCTTTGTTCTTTTATATGAGACCACTTTTTTTTGTCACATTTTGTTAGCATTTGGTTCACGTCTAAACTTGTAAACATTTTTTTATGAGTAAATTTCTTTGGGTTATTTTTGTATCTTAATAAAGATATATTATCTAAAGAGTAGCTAACCCTGGCTGGGCACGATTTTAGGATATAAAATTTATTTTGAGAATTCATTGGCGAGTTGGCCGTAATAATTATATAAAATAAAAGTTTCAAAGGGATTAATTATTTGCAACTGATTAACTTCACAGTTGGCCATGGTGGTGTTAGTCAATGATAGCCACAGAAATTTTCCTTTTTGCAATGAAATTTTATATTGATCTAATGACACCATGCCAAAAGTCTTAATGCACAACGCAATTTACTTTATTCCAAGCTGTGTACTGTAGTTTGCTGCCGAAACCACAAAAAAAAAAAAAATGTGTTTTTGAGCTGAAATGCTTGTTAATGAGTGTTGCAATTGACTTAAAAAAAACCAGAGTATTTGGTTGTTTTATGTGATCAACTATGAACTGAACAATTAAAACAGTTTACTTTTGAGGCATGAGAATTGAACTTGGGTTTTGGAAGCATTTTCTAAATACGCTGTTTTTTGGGCCTTGTGACTGGACGCCTCTCCCTGGGACAATTTCCCCCCAGAATTTCCCACTCGGATATTCCCCCCAGATAATTAAGTTTGATTGGCGGTGGGGTTAGGGTCAGTGGTTAGGGTGGGAGAAAAGAGGGGGGTAATGTCGGGGAATTGACCCCAGGGGGTGATGTCGTAGAACCAAATGCCCACCCCCTAACTTTGGTCATGGGGTCACCTATTAAACACCCATGGCGATCATTAGAAGCTTTACGGTATGTATATTAAAATGCATCCTGAACAATTCAAAATTTTGTGTGGAGAGTGAAGATTATTTTCACTAGTAAAATATTTTCACAAGAATTCAAATAATATAAAAGGCAAGGAATCACGACACACCTTTGTGTCTTGTTATATACCTACCTGTTCAACCACTTTTCACACTATAAACCTCTTAGTTTAATACAGTTAAAAGCCCCCAAATAATAACAGGGCCCTGAAAGACCTGAAATGATTTAACCATTATACCTAGGCAGTGTCCATGTAACCACAGCTAATCCTTTGGGGAAACACAGTCCTCCTGGGAGGTGTGGAATGCTTCAAGTGTATGTACATAATTGGGGACTCATGTATGTATTGTAACATTGAGGAGTGTTTAGAATTTTGATTTATTACCAGTTAAATGTTTATGTTTGGTAATTATGGCAGTACTAGACCCATCCATGGTTGTGTGAAGGCAAAACCACAAACTGGCAGGCATTGTCTCCCCAACTTAGTGCCTTTAACTCAGGAATGGGACTGTAATGGACGATATAGAAAGGCATGGAGATTTTATGAATTCTGCAGAGTTTATCTAGGACCTAAAAATTGCCAGAAAACTGCCAAATTTTTGGAGCTAATTTTTTTTTTCAGTAAATATCTCATCAACTGTTTTTGAAATGTTCATTCAATGTAGGTAATTCTATTAAAGCTAAATATGGGTTAATGTGTCCTAAGATCAGCAAAATGAGTATGAATAATGAATGTGCTTTATGTAACAAACCACAGATTGAAGGGAAGAATTCTTGTTGCAATATAGCTAGGCTCCTTTATAGCCTAACACACAAATATAAAATTATATAAATGAAATTTTGGTTAAATTTTAAGTATAGTCCATCGTTTTGCATGCTGTCGATTTTTCATACTTGTGACCTGTTATTTTTTTTTAATTCAATTTTAGTTTCATTAAGTGTTCCTATTACAAGCAGATTGTTTTATATTGTGTAGTCGTGTGATTGTGTTATTGTGTAATCGTTACCTGTCATGTCAAATGAATATGAAAGAGTCACTAGGTCATAATTCACTATATACAAAACATCAAACCATATGAGAACATGTACTTGAGCATCGAGCACAATACATAAAAAAATGGATAATCACTTTCAATTCTCAAGAGGTGCCCATCAAAGAAGACAAAAAATAAAAGATAAGAGTGATTAAAACTTTTCATTGAGCATTTTAAATAAATGTAAAAATGTTAATAAATGTAAAAATAAATCTTTTTAACTATCAGTAAATTCCTAAAAATTTGTAAATCAATCCACATTTTCAATTTCATTAAGCATCTTGCAACATCACATTTACACATTGAATCCCGAAGCTTTTGTTTATCTTTATAATTAAATTAGTGATTTTTTTCTTGAAATAAATTATCTATAGAAATAAAATATCCAAGTAACAGCAAATATTGGAATGGGGTCCTTTGAAACATGCCAATGAGGTGCTAATTT
>JAODFY010200669.1:0-10621 GCA_027580055.1 Paracaudina chilensis | reverse complement strand
TAATCTACCCTGCCCCTTCACTGCCATGTATATAACTGGCATACCTTGCCATATTAATCTACCCTGCCCCTTCACTGCCATGTATATAACTGGCATACCTTGCTATATTAATCTATCTGCCCCTTCACTGCCATGTATATAACTGGCATACCTTGCCATATTAATCTATCTGCCCCTTCACTGCCATGTATATAACTGGTATACCTTGCCATATTAATCTACCCTGCCCCTTCACTGCCATGTATATAACTGGCATACCTTGCCATATTAATCTACCCTGCCCCTTCACTGTCATGTATATAACTGGCATACCTTGCTATATTAATCTATCTGCTCCTTCACTGCCATGTATATAACTGGCATACCTTCACTGCCATGCATGCATATGACTGTCATGTATTAATCTATCCAACATGTACAGATATGTGTGTATACTGTATATATGTGTAAGTCTGATAACATTTAATTTGTCCCTTAATGTAGTGTGCTGTATCTTAGCACATATCATAGATACATACCCCCTCCCCCATCTAGTCCTGTTTTTTTTTTGCCCTTGTTTTGCCCCCTCCCCCATCTAGGGGTCCTCCAGGTTGTAGCATTACCATATTCTTCATTGAGTTTTTGATGATTTCAATATTGTTGGGTTTGTTCTTATTCTGTGGTTTTAGTAAGCTAGACATAAGCTTCAGTGACCTTGGTTTACCCTGTATCAGGTCAAATACAAATGATACGATAGTAATCATATCATCAAAGGAGCACCTGTTTGGATTCAGTTCCCATGTGTGTCTAGTGTAACTGTGTGCACATGCAACATAATACCACTCCCTCACATATTGTTGTGGTACATACATTATTACCACCATTTGTGATCATTGTGACTTTCAGGCCCTCTCCCACCCCCTGGGGTCTCATGTGTGAGGTAACATTTCAAAATTAATGTAAAATATGCACCGTTGTATTCATCATTCTTATTACAAGAGCAACAATGATCAGAATAATGATGTTGTATTCAGACATGATAACTCCTAAAATATGATACCGATATTCCACACCATACCCCGCGTGTAATATTGTGTACATACTTTATTTTAGATACTTTGTTGAAGTATGGATGAACAGTCGATTTTAAATTCAAATTCTCTCATTTAGCAAACAAGAGAGAGTAACAATTTTCAATAGTTGTCTGTAGGTCAACCAAGTTGACAAATTTTGATGGTTCTCCAATCATATTGGTTACCCTGAAATAAATATGTATGTAATTAAGCAATTGAACCATAGTGGCTCAGGCTTGAAGAATTGCATAACATTATTATTATGTGGTATTTGATAGGGTAAAGACAACACGATGTGACATCTAATATGGTTTTAATATCTAAATATACCATTGCAAAAATGATAAGAGAACATAACAAATATCCACAACAAGAAATTTTTTATTCCTTGCCATCTGGAGGCAAAAGAAATTCTATGAAGTTAGGTAGGCGTCGGTGTGTCTGTGATGACCTGCTTTTAACCATGACCCATGATAAATAAATTATCGGTTGTCGAGACAATCACAAGTTTAGGGTGTGGACAAAAGAAAGTGTGTGTGTGTATGTAACGCTTTTGCTTGTAAACAAGTCGAGCATGCCTAGACAGATGATCAAGTTCATACTTGGTATGTATGTTTGCCATAATGAGTATATGATCCCTATTGTTTTTGGCAGAGGGCAGAGGTTATCTGGGGTCAACAGAGGTCAAATGATGAAAACCTTGTAAACATGCTAAGTCAGCCATGCCTGGTCAGATCATGTTTCAATTTGGTGTGTATGTTTTTATTGACCAATCAATATAGCTAATATTGGTATGGCTAAACATCCTACAAGCAAGGCATCACTAAGCCTTTTGGCTTTCTGGTTTTTCTTTATAATTCTATAAGTGATTTTTTTCTGTAAATATTTGTGTTATCAAAAGGAATATAATCTTTGAGCAGCAAAGATCCTGCTAGGATCCAAACGTCAGGCCCACAAACTTTATCATTCACAGGCTTTTGTGTGGATAAGCAGTAACTCTAACAGTTTTTTCATTGTTTTTAAATATTTTTTGGCAGATGTGCACAAATGAACTGGTAGTGCGATACAGATCTTCCCGGTCTGTAAACAGCAGGCTTAGCAACAGGGTTGATAAAGGTTAACACAGCCTTTCAATTAAAAAGAAATGGTTGCTTTTAGCTTATTCCATCTGTGCTGGATGAGCTAAACTGTGAGCAGGCCCCATCCTGTGGATTTACATAGAACTTGATGATCACTGGGTGATATGGGCCATTTTGGGGCATGAAGAACACTCCCCCTTTAATGATTGAATTAGGGTTTCATATAAATCATAGCTTTACGTACTTTAATACAAAACCAATATAGATCTCTTACTTATTAAACCCTAGAGATGTTAAGGCATTAAACAAATGAGTGCTGAGCCAGTGTTTTAACAGCTGTTGCACTCTCTCGATTGCAAAGATGAATCCAGTATGTATGGCTGAACAATATACGAGGTAACACAATGAATTTGTTAATTGTGGTATGTACTCGAAATAATTAATAGCATATGGGATTCCATGCCATGAGCGTAACTAATGAAATATTTATTCACCATGATAGGTCCAGCTGAGTGACCAACAGTAATCAGTAAAGAGTAGCAGATGTGTTACTTTGCAGGATATATGTGTGGCAAGGGAGTATAAATCATAGCAGAGCTGGACAAGTAACTATTCCACCCATGTTTGTGCTCTGCCCCCTCCCCATCCAAGGTAATGTGTTATACCCCTCATATTCCTTCATTGAATAACATCCCCAGTCCTCAAATGAGTCTGCCCCCTTAAACTTCTGTCAATGCCAACCTAGCATTTTCTTCATAAAAGAATAACCCTTCTTATATCATTCCATATAAATAGTGGGGACTTTGCCTAATTATTTTTTCCCTTTTATTTCCTCATTTTAACTGAGCTATAACAGGATTTTCCAGTCTGATTGTCTCTGACTTTGATTTTCCAGTCTTGGTCTCTGACTAAGTTGATTTTCCGGTCTTGGTGTCTGACTTTGATTTTCCAGTCTTGGTCTCTGACTTTGATTTTCCAGTCTTGGTGTCTGACTTTGATTTTCCGGTCTTTGGTGTCTGACTTTGATTTTCCAGTCTTGGTCTCTGACTTTGATTTTCCAGTCTTGGTCTCTGACTTTGATTTTCCAGTCTTGGTCTCTGACTAAATTGATTTTCCAGTCTTGGTGTCTGACTTTAATTGGTTCCTTGCTTTAGCAATAGGAACCTATGTATTCAGGTTTGTGTATATGTGTGTGTCTGTCTGTGATGCTTGTCCTTGGGTACACTGTAACTCAATATGGGAAAGGTGGATAGAAGGCATACTATAGATCCGCCATAGTGAGAAGGTGTACCCACAAAAGTCACCGAAGGTCAGTTATGGTCAAGAAACCCAAAATATTAAAAATGCAACAAGTCACAGTGCCAAGGTCTGACACAGATGATATTTTGGGACAAGTTGTGAACAGGGTAGGGAAAATTTTGAAACTTAACGTCATGTGATCTTAAATTAGCGAAGGTCAAAAAAATTAATGGTAAAAAATAGTATTTTTGTGACTGATTTTGACTGATTTTCCAGTCTTGATCTATGACCATGATTGATTTTCCAGTCAAGTTGGTCTCTAGCTTTGATTTCTGATCTTGGTCTCAACTACAACACTGCAAAAGACTAATATCTTAATAATACATATGTAAGCTATTCATCCCTGTTATGCGAGAAGAACTTCAAATACTTGGACTAGGGAAGCGATAGAATTTGACATAATTGTTTTGAAAGTTATTCCTCGATGCCATTCTGTTACTGCATGTGCATAGGCATTGCATTAATTTTTTCTATCAATTGGATTACAATTTAGCCCTCATTTATTGAGTCTACCAGCAATAAATGTGAACCATGTAACGGAACACCGTCAGCCATAACTGATTAAGACTGCATTTCCTGTACAGTCATGTGGAATGGGGGGTATCTACTGTATGCTGCTATTAGGGTACCTGCATATTTCAGAGCTAGACCAGGATTTGTTCATGGTCTTTTTCCTTTTTTGTGTGTTCTTCATTACCTGTTGTGTACAATTCCATCGGGGAATAGTTTCCCCACAGGACTCTTGTGAAAACATAAAGTGAAGGTTTTACATAGTGATAGTGGAAGTTAGTAATATGAGTGAGGAAACATTCCCCTGCAGATTATATTGAAATCCAAAATTCACATAATGTATTGTTTCGATGTCCAAAGTATACTCAACTTGTGAAAGGCCTATTACAATAGTCTTTTCTGTTTTTTGAGATATTGATTTTTGAAATGACTTTAAATTTAATTTTATTTAAGCATCTGGCAACATTTGTGATGTCATGAGTTCACTTGATCTGTAGAACTCTTTGTTATTCTTTACGATTTTCATGCATCATCATGTGCACAAATTTGAAATGGAATACCAGAGGTTGTCATATTTTTTAACAATGCGTATAGTACAAGAGTTGTTGCTTGAACATTGTATTTCTAAAGATATATTTCAAGAAAAAGATACTTTATTAAATTATTATTAGAAAACAAAAGCTTCAATGTGCATCAGTCATGCTCATTAAAGTGCAAATGATATCTGATTTCAAAATTAGATATCTCAACCACCCATAATGCTACTGTGATGGAAATGTCACCATTGAGTGAGGTCTGGAACTTTCACTGGACTATATGTGTAATTGGTAGCGGGTAGAGGGCGCCCTGAAATAGTTTGGTCTGAAGTTTAAAGGGATTACACACAATAGGAAACAATTGTTTGTGATACCTTTTATTTCATGTTAGGGGTGGGGCACCTGATAGGCATACCTAAAAATGTGGGGGAACATTTGGGGGGGTTTCCCAAAATGCAATAAACACCTACCTGTGATCCTGCAGTACAACCAAGCCACGCCAAAATGTAACATGTTTAATACAACCAGTAATTGTAGTGAATACATTCACAAAGGCTTAGATTGTGAAGGATTATACCATGAAGGTAATTCAGATGGGTTTTGCCAGTCAGTCAAATCTCAGAGATTGTTCAATTCAGTTACTAAGTTGATTAAATTGTGAACTGTATTGACAACAAAGCTAAGATACAGGAACAATAATAACTGGGCTGTCACCCTGGGATGTTACCCTGGGATGTTACCCTGGGATGTTACCCTGGGATGTTACCCTGGGATGTCACCCTGGGATGTGATGCCTTCTCATAGATTGATGGTCAGCTGAAAAACTTATTGTTGATATAACAACTTTAAAATATTTTGAAATACAGAAAAAAGAACAACACCATTTTGTAATATATACATCTGTATATTTGTTTCTTCGTTTTTTTTAGGTAATGAAGGAAGAGACAGAACAACTGACCACTAGGCCAGAGAACGGCTGTTACATTTATGGCCTGTTTGTAGAGGGCGCCAGATGGAATAGCAACCAGCATATGTTAGCAGAGTCACGCCCCAAAGAGCTGTACACAGACATGCCCGCTATGAAGCTGATCCCAATGGCCAACCGCACGCAGCCATCTTCAGGCATATACATCTGTCCGGTGTATAAGACACTGACCAGGGCTGGTAAGTTTACCTGCTGCAGTAGATATTATGGGCTAAAGAGGGCGATATAGTATATGTAAATGTTTATACTACCCACACTAGCATATATTTCATACAATGGAAGTTTTCTACACGTTTGCCAAATATGCATGTGTACAATGAAACAAACCATGTGTCTTGAGAGCAAAAAAAAAAAACATGTATCCAAAGACACTTTATCCAAAGACACTGTCATGTATCCAAAGACACTTTATCCAAAGACACTATAATGCATCCAAAGACACTTTATCCAAAGACACTCTCATGTATCCAAAGACACCTTTATCCAAATACACTGTCATGTATCCAAAGACTCTTAATCCAAAGACACTGTCATGTATCCAAAGACACCTTTATCCAAAGACACTGCCATGTATCCAAAGACACTTTATCCAAAGACACTATAATGTATCCAAGACACACCTGATATTATATTCATTGTTCTATCTTGACAGGAACTCTCTCTACAACAGGACATTCCACAAACTTTGTTGTACCTGTTGAGGTCCCAACAGATAAACCCCAGCTCCACTGGATTAAGAGGGGTGTTGCTTTAATCTGTGCCCTGGATTACTAAACAATTGAATGCGTGACATTGCTTCAAATTATAATTGGCAATATTGGTAAAAGTTCAAAATATAAATGGCTATAATTGATCAACTAACAATAAAATATGTAAACATGCTTACAAACTGTTACTTGAACATTTAAATAAACAAAATGAATGGTAAGTCATAATTAACAATGGGTTATCAGTATTTTACTGCATTATTCATTATTGCTAACAAAGCAAGATGGTAAATTTTTATTCAAATCGTTATTTTCCTTTCGCAAAACATTTTTAGTACAGTGAATCTGTAAATCTGTAACTGTGAAACTAGTCAATTGTTTTTGCTGCAACAAACATACAAAGGATGTTTGTTAATGCTATACCAGTATATGATTTGTTGGAATTAGACTTTTTGTGTTTTAGTTATTCTTGTTACAGCTTCAAATTCATAAGAATATTGAACACCTAGTATTCATGATAGTGAGCAGTCACTATTAAAACAAATGTTAATTAGGAAGTACTGATATTAAATTCCAATAGGTAGAGTTTGTCTCAAATAAATTTGTTTAATCAAATTCAGCATGTTTTAATCTTATCCCATTACAAGAAAGCATTTTGATTAAATTCATTTCATTGTCCCATAGTATTATTATTACTGTGAATCTAGTCATGTGTTTTTGCAGCAATGATTTGTTGCAATCAGCCACCATTCTTGTTACAGCTTCGTCTGTTATTAGTTTCAATACTTGCTGTATTGTTGTATGCATTTATTCTTGAAAGTCATGATGAGTCACAAACTAGATACACTGGTATGAAGTATTGGTTCTGCTCAATAACCATTTGTCAGGGTCATAGAACAACTTTTCTAGGGGGACAGAAGGACAAATATTTTCCACCAAAGTTTTCAAATATAACAAAATGTGTACACTGGTCAGGGGTGGATATAAAGGGTGTGCAGGGCCCTAAGCCATTTTGAATAATGCCAGATTCTGTGGTTTGTCATATTAACAATTATCCTTTAGGGTGCGGGGTCCTTGAGAACATGGGGTCCTAGACCATGGCGACTTGGCTAACCCCTAAATCGGGTACAATTTTTTACCCCATCATATTCTTGACTGAATTCTATATAAACTTATATATAAAATCTGATGTTTATATTTTTCTTAAATAAATCTAGCAAGAAATGTGCATGCAAAAATAATATCCATTTTATTATTGTGATGGCTAGTGCTGCATCTACTCTTACCCCTCCCCCACCTACATAAGATTTTGTACCACTGCCCCCCCACCTAATTTGATTTGTAACCCTGGTTAACAAACTTTGGGAAATTCTGACATTTTAAATAAAATTTGAGACTTTGGTTAATAATGATGCACATTTTGAATTTTTGTGAACACATTAAAGGAATTTTCTGTGGATCTTATTGTCCATTGATCAAATTTCCAAAAAATTATAAACTGTAGAAATTACTTAAAACATTTTTAGTTCACTAAAGATAGATATGACTTTACCCTTCGCCAACCAAAATTACTTTGACTTTGTGCAGTACCTCAACACAGCGTTATGTTTTCCCGGTCCGGCCAATTGGTTTGATGATAAAGTGTATGGCCATTGAAGCTGTGTAATTAATTGTCTTGAGAACAGTGACTAAGAAAACTTTATTTACTCATGAAAATAAGTATTTGTCTCCAAACATAATAGAGAGCATCTGTGTATTCATATTTTATTATTCAGGAAGCGGCAGGGCATGGATAAGATTGAATTAATCAAATTCATAGCATAATTATTTCACCTCCATCTGACCATTGGTTATGCCTATATGCGGAACTGATGCTCATACTGCACATACTGTACTGGTAACGTTCTAGTAATACTGGCGGTAAAGTTTGACTCAAAATCATAGCCTACAATGGTCCTTGATATTCGCTGAGAGAAACAGCCAGCCATTCTTATTGCAATCATTTTATCCATGTGGTCAAGTATTTTGACAAGATTATTTTATGTAGGCCTTTACTATGTATTATGTATCTTTTGAAACTTTTAGATTCTTTTCTGTTGCCTGCATTATAACACTAACACTACACTCTGTATACAATCTGTGTATTATACAGAACATGTGTACAAGATGCATTATTGTTCCCCAGGAACAATGAGAAAAACTTCCATGAAAAGGTATGAAAATTGGTTGTCATATAAGCTTGGAACCCCAAAATTGCAACTGCCAGGTACTAGGCTTGTCCAACTATAGGGTTATAACAAAGTTTATTTTCATCTTTTTCATTGATCATTACTGGAATATCCCTTTAACAATGGATATTATTGGAGAAATTGTGGGCGACAAAATACTTGGGGAATTTGTGGAATTTATATGGTTGACTAGATTCTTGTACAGATTAGTTGTTCGGGAGATGCTATAGGTGCCTGAATAATATCAATATATTTATGAAAATTGGTTAAAATATTATTAATTACACATTCCAGGGACTTAAAATACCTTTTGAATGATACTGTGTGCCTTTTAAAAGAAATGTTACTATTGTAAATAAGTTCATAGTTTTGCTTGTTCATGATACTTGTGCCTTGAGATTCCATCCAAGAAACACCTTGAAGATTATAACATATTATTACTTGACAATGAGAATATACCTTGTTTTTTCTAAACAATTGACAATAATGAAATGAGTGTCCTGTCTTACTTTGTTTAATGTTTCATACTGAACACTCTAAAAAAGTAAACTTTTACTGAAATGTCTCCATTTACCTTAAATAAGAACATTGAGGTCATTATTAGGTGCTTTGTTATCAGTATTGTTTTGGAATGTATTTTCAATCATTGATTTGTTGTTGAAGTGAAGAATTTCATTCCAATTTTGTATTTTATTGCCAAAGGTAACAGGAATCTATGTAGTCATGTTGGTGTGTGTATGTATGTGTGGACAGGTTTTGCAGCAGGTCCGAGGACTTGAACAAAGGAATTTCAGGTCCTCGGAAGAAGAATTCAATAGGAACAAAGGGTCCTAAGACGTTCGAACAATGGTTAGGGTATTGTCAGGGTTAGGATAAAGGTAATTTAAATGGAGTCCTCGGACTGAATGTAAAACCCACCGTGTGTGTTCTAAAATGAGATATCGGTATATAGTGTCCTTGGCTCGGGCACACAGCGAGCGTATATACACAGGTGTATACATTATATGATGGATATACACAATTCCGCGAATAATGGTACTAGGCGCCAGTACCCGGTAATACGAAATCCATATATTATAATGGACAATAAAAGTTATCTATCTATCTATCTATCTATATACCTTAAGTTCTTAGGCCTAAATAAAGAAATATGTGATTAGAGGTTCAACCATCATACTACCGTGACCGTTTTATTAAAGTGCAATCGTTTTTTTTTTGACAAAGGAAAACTTTTAATAAAATAATTTTCCATTGTCCTTTTTGGATAACAGTGAAAAAAAATCCATACATGCAATTCTCTGCAGTAGGTCCCTATAATTCCAGACATGTTAATATAAACGTCCTCCCGTCCACGCAATGAATGGGATATTCACTTCAGACGACGGGGAGGGGCTGGGGAAAGGCCCGGAATCATCTTTATTGTGTATTTATGCTAACGGTCAAAGGCAAGGGTGAATATATTAACCAAGATCACAGTGTTTGTCTCATGAGAAAAAGCCGAATGACGAAAAGGCGTATATACTTCTAAATCGACCGAAGGTTGAGCCTAATCGGCAATTTTCGGTATTTTGTAGATTATTATTATTATTATTGAAACAAATGCCAGAATAGGTCAGACAGTCTGGTGGTACTTTTGTTGGAGGGGTCAGCTGGGGATATGTGTGATGCATGTTTACTACATGGTCAATAGTGTAATCTGGTTAACAGGGACCGGCTATAATAGGTTGGATGTATACAGGAATTCCGCCCGCTCGACTCTGTTACGTAACTTTCACAAAAAAAACCTGCACCGGAAACGTCTGGGGGAGAAAGGCTGCCTAACCAGCGCGCCGAATTCAAAGTTCTTTTTAACGTTTCCACAGGAAACGTTGGCGTATATAAATGCTTTCTTTTGATTATCTCAAACCGGACGCCTGCTGACTATACTTCCACTACTAAATTTAGTCCTATTCATGAAGAGGTTTTTTACACGGTGTGTAGCGCTTATTGTATGCCAGTTTATGCGCGTGAAGTGTCAGGGGTCTAGGCCTACGTAATAGTTCCCGTGTCCCCCTTGTAAGATTGTTTTGTTTTTAATTTAAACGTCGCCTACCGTATAATACTGACATAGCCTACACGGAATCGCTTCCTGCTTAATCTTATATTGATCTCGTTGACCAGAAATAAACTTTGCCGGTTGTCCGAGAAATGGGTTATTGTAAGGAAAGGGGACTGAAACTGCTCAT
>JAODFY010200668.1:0-17291 GCA_027580055.1 Paracaudina chilensis | reverse complement strand
TCTTTTTTCTCTGCGCCATGAGCGTCTTTTTTGACGGATACCGGCGCATTATAAATAGTCATTATTATTATTATTATCATGCACAGTGGCAGGGGCTTGAGTACCTCTTAACATGAAGAATACAACAGCCTCTGTGTATCTTTATATGTAGATAAAATAAAACATGCTGAACAAATTCTAAGAATATACAACATGGGAATACCTGACAAATTGAAAAGAAATATTGTGTTAGGCTAAGTAGCCTAGTCATGATTGCCAAACAGTATCCCATTTGTTCTGCTCCATTGCTGGGATAAAACTTTGGTTGAGCATATTACAGGAAATATATATATATAATATTGGTTTTTGCCAGTCTGGGAAAATTAATAAATTCATCAGTTTATATTTCCAGTTCTTTTTCTCTTAAAAATTTGATTAATTACACATGTTTAAATTTACATGTGTAAAAAATACCTTAGGGACTCTTGTCTTGTTAGATTTCTTTTCAGAGGAAAAATTGTGCTTAAATTGCTGCTTGGTCTTGTTGGTAATTGGTGATATAGTCACTTTAACATAATAATGGAGTGAGCATTTCTCTTCTCTTCGTTTGTCAAACTTGGATTCTCGCTTTAATTTAGGACTGGATAGTATGTCTTCAAAGAGACTATTAACAGCCAGTATATGACGTCAAGCATTACTGTTCTGTCAGTGTAAACATATCGCATATGGAATGCACTTTGTTATCATTATGGAGTATGGCTTCATGCAGGTCAAGTCCCTGAGGATCTCGTTCTCCAGAGAAAATCTAGAGCACAGCCAACAAGACCGCTACTGCTGCAACATCTTCATAAACTACCCTGCCGTGCGAGTGATATGGTCTTATTACACCCACACTGTACTTTTTAAGTATAAACAATCCTACGGCAGGTTATCAGATGTGCACGATTAAAAAATATTTATTATGCTTAATTAAATTAACACTCGAGATTCAGATGGCTATATTTTGAGCTCTGGTAATGATGGAGTGCAGCTTATACAAGTACTCTTGCACTGGGAGAATGCCATTTAACTCTATTCGCAATGAGCTAGTTGCTCGTCTGGGTGTACCTAATGCCACTTCTTGTGTCAGAGACTGCATCAACATTAAAACACTCCATCTCTCACTCTGCCCAAATTACACCCCTTTCTAGGAATTAATGTTTTTGTGCGTGCTCTTATCCATTGTGGCGCATATCTAACATACATAGCACACAACAATAAAATGATCCCCCCATCCTAACCCAGACAAGTATTTACTACCTTTAAGCTTTATGTTAAGTTTGTTCAGGTGCCAACATATTCAGCAATGTTCGGAAAGCATTTTGTTCATATACATATGACATAACAGAAGGTCATAACAAAGTTTATGACTGTTTGTGTGTGTTCTATTTTAATGACTTCATTCAGTCTAACACAGGGTGGAGGGAACCATCTATTTTGATAACGACAGAGCTACAATGCTTTGATATTGCATAGCACTATGGACTCCATCAATTATTAATTGGATTGAATGTGACAGAAAGGTCACTAATAACCAGAAACCATTTGGTTATCACTGAACACACAACAAATTTGGCAAACACTCCTGTAATCGCTCAGCAGGCTAGCATAATAAACAAATACTTAACAGCACAAGTTCAAAAGTGTTTCCCCCTCACCCACCAAGTATAGAGCAGAAACAAACCTATTCACATTGAACAAATATACAACACAACTTACAAGTTACTGATTGAATGTTCAAATATCTGGGAAAGATATTCCACATGAATAAACCTATTGACATTGAACAAACATACTCACCCACATTTCGAATAACACAATAGCTGTTGTGAATTTACTATTATATTTACTACAATAATATGGTACAATAATAAAACGAACTATCTGGTTAAAGGAAAAATATCTCTGATGTTTTTTGTCAGCATAGCAGCCAGGGGGTTCAGTGGGGATTGACATCCCCACTGGCAAGTAGTGGGGCAAAGACCCATCAATAACAATCTCTGGTTTTGACTGCTTTCTGAACTACCTTGGCCTTTAAATACATTTGATCATTTGTATAGCCAATACACCATGGCATAAAGGAAACTGGATTGTAGACTTTTATGGCCGTTGTTACATTACAGCATAGGTCGACACCCACACACTATTAACTAAATTATTTGTAAACTAACACCATCCTCCACGGAACATTATAAACAGACTATCGATGACATCTAGTAAAATGTGATGTTCGGAATAAATACCAGCACACCTGTTTCTATTAATCATTGGATGTTTGTACAGAGTGGGTGTATCAATGGCTAGGTTCGACAGTACTAAAGAATACATACATGTAGGCATCTGGTATACAGTGTACTTAGTCTCGCAGCTATAACAGCATGTAGGCCTATATTAAGAATTAATATGGTAAAAAAAAAAAAGTCACATAAAAAGACACCCATTGGTTCAAAGACCAGCTCAAGACAAAGAACAGGTGAAAAATACTATCACTGCATGATAATCAAAAATAAGTAAAATAGAAAAGCTGGTTTGGGACTAAAATAGGCACATTAAATCCTAGGATGCATTCTATGCAAGGTTACCCCACCCTGGTGTACCAGAACATCAGACCCACAATCCATCCTCCCTTTGTGGGGAAATTTGTTTTTGATCATTTGTGTTTTCATAGTTGTGAACATGCAGTAAATGATGGGTACATACATAATTTTGGGGATGATGATATTAGGCGTCAATGTGTAATAACTTTGTGTTTGTTCTTGAATGTATGTGTTCTTATTAAAACTGCCATTAGAAGTTCAAGCATAATATGGCTCTCTGCGTTGTTTACTGCTATATCGCCCCTGATACAGAGACTTTTCTTCTGTGAACATGGTCTTGTTATCGACACTTGTGTTGTTAGGCAACTCTTGTGGTCTTTCTTATTTTTATGTTCAATAAATACTGTATTATATTATCCCATCAAAGTGCTAGGAAAGGTTGAGCTTCAGATCTCCAATATGGGTAATCAGGGTTGAAGAACAGTTTCTGCCAAGTTCAAAATTATATGAAATAGGCTAGGCAATACACTATATGTATAGAAAGTTTAACATTAGGCTTAATGCCTAATTAGGACTAGACGTGACCTTCGGCATGGGCTTTTCATGGAATGCACCCTGGCATAAATTTTGACAACCTTTTTGTCACTAAAATTTTGTCACTAAAACAACCAAGTCCATCCACAGAATCAGAACCTCCAAAAGTGATCAAGCACAGCTGTGGTCAGGTCAGGTAGGTATCCAAAAGAATTTTCTGGGGCAACATATTTTTGAGGCATGCTGTTTCTGATTGAATGCAATGTTTTCTAGGGGGAGGGCTGCAATAACAGGTCTTGGGATCTCTGGTTTATATCCATATTTTCCACACTGTACCTGGAGAGACTGATTTGTGAGGCTGTTCAATATGGCACCAGTTCACATTCGGGAACACATCCAAGTTCAGACACTGTGGTGCCCTGTGGAGTAATAAAATTCTGATCTCTCTCCCAAACTCAAACTAGAAAGAGGTCCCAAGTTGCCACAAATTGCACAACCCCAATCAGACTCTCTTGATTGAATTAAACCCAAGAGGGTACAAACTGCTGGAAGCAAATAAAATACCCTAGTTTGAAGAAAATGAGGACAGGAGCAGCAACATCCTGTCAGGATCACAAGACTTGAGAGAGAGAGAGTAAACATTATCTAACACCCACCACTCTCACCCTCCAAACATGTCCAAAACATTAAAGGCCCTTTCAGGAAGCTTGTGCAAACATTACTGCAAGTTCAATGTTAGAACACCCACACCTGCCCAGTAATGACCCAGTAGTAGTACACCATAACACTGTGAGAAAGCTGCAAGTAAAACACAGAGCCTCAGAGAAGTAATAAATCTTTCCCTTTTTTCCCTTGGGGTTTTTCCTCATTTCTCCAGTCTGTATTTGTTCCTGACCCCATAAGGTCACGCTAGAATTAGCTTTCACCTCATCTCTTTTTAAAGGAACTCTCTCAGAGTTTATTTTGGGACAGAAAAATCACCAAGGGAAATCCATGGCAAATTCTTCTTGGCACTTGAGGATGCAAGGGGTATCAGAACCTGCAAGGGGGGTCAGGAATGTAATGTCGACACATGTCTACCTCCATAGGGTGCATCAGACCCCGTGAGAAGATGAAGACCCGGAGATCTCTGTGTTTACAGTGCATGTTTTACAGGCGAGTACAGTATGGGTCCTAATGTTGGTCTAAGTGACAGCTTAATTGCATATAAAACTGTTATTTTTAGTTATTTTGATATATATTTTGTAATGAAAATTAGTGACATTTCCAGGCTTATTGCATTGCCCTATGTTCAAATGCTGATTTCGCACCCGTTTAAAATCTAGACTTGACCAGGAGGATCTCAACGTAATTATCTCCCGGGGTAAAACAAATTTTATTGCCCTTGCATTCTCAAATGTGAACAATTGCAAAATTATATAAAGGTTTATATAATTCATAATATAATGCTCATGTATTTATTTAGTGAAATTCCTAGTTAATTACCCACCCTGACAACATTATGCCAAGTTGTGCAATGACGATGCATTTAACATACTTCAGTGGACAATTCTTCCCACCTATGCCGATACCTTCACCCTTTAATATATCAATAAAACAGTGAACTCTCACCAGTGGGAGTACCACCAGAGGTCACTGATGATAACAGACCTCATGGACCCGCCCATAGCATAACAGATATGAACCACGAGACCTTTACACTGAATGACAACTATGCTAGTAGCACACTCTTGAAGGGGAGTGGGAGAGTTGATCTTTCAATTTGTTTGTACAGAGCTTATTGTATACACTGGTACCAGACAAAGCAATCAGTGGTCCTGATGCCATAAACCTTTTGGCGTTTGCCAATTTATCACATAATCATGCAAGCAGATCAGATATGTATAACACAAGAATTAAAAAAAAAACTTTCCAGAAATGTAGGCCTATATTCTTGATTTTGTCAATAAAAACAGAATCAATGATGACATTGTCCAAACATATATGGTTCAAAATATTCCTGTTAAATGAATAAGTGTAGGTTAAAAGGCCAGTTAAACCCACACACACAAAAGGCAGAATCAGGTATGACATTGTCACAACATATGGTTTAAGATAATCATATTAAACTCACAAAAACAGAATCAAGTATGACATTGTCACAACATTGAGCAGAAGATATGCATGTTAAACCCTTTCATTAATTAAGATTCATCGTTCAACTAATTGTACAACGGTTATATAATACCCGCACCTACTGAGTGTGGATCAGTTCTCAGTTCACTAAACTAATCTCTTAATATTCAGATTTTTTGGTCCTGTTATATACTACCCTCACCTATTGATAGTGGATCAGTTCTCAGTTCTGTACACTAATCTCTCAATATTCAGATTTTTTGGTCCTGTTATATACTACCCTCACCTATTGATAGTGGATCAGTTCTCAGTTCAGTACACTAATCTCTTAATATTCAGATTTTTTTGGTACACTGAAATGTTTACAAGGGACACATCACTCTTGTTACTAACAGCATCATGCCAATTATTTCCCTGCCCTACTTCACAGTACTTAGACCTTTCACTCCAAATGTCAAAGTTCGCTGCCACAATGGCACTTAGGATGAGGTTCCATCAACTCTTCTCCCAGGGGCAAAATTGATTTTACTTTCATGCACAAGTATTTCAATGTTGTTGATTGGATTTACAAAAGGGCACTCCCTGCTGAAGCCAAAATTCCCACACATTATTCTAATCCCTTTGAGCAAAGCCCAAACAGTGACTACATGATTGTAACATGAATAGTAGTCGGGCTTCTAGTATGTCACCGTAGAAGAGGCTAGTATGTCACTATGTACTTGTAAAAGAATGTTCACATTCCTCAACTCGTCAAAATGTAGTCAATTATGTATAGTACCGTTTCCAATTTTACTCATCAAATTTGGCAGTTGACAATTTACTTTATATTGTATTGTCTCTTCTTTGAAGGTAAATTTATGCCCACCTTGAAGCCCAACCTCATCCCTTGCATCAAAAGTCCCAGACTCATTTTCTAAGAATATTCCCTCTTCCTTGTCATTATTTCTCTCGGCTGCTTTTCTCCTCCCTATGGCTGCACATCTGCCAAACATGAGTCACGATGATGATGCTCTTTTGCTCATCTTGACTATATCTGCCAATAAATCAATATCCTGCTAACTGCAATCTCAGGGCAACAAACACAACAGATGATCAACAGAGCATAGTACCCAGTACCCTTAGTTAAATTCATCCACAATTTTGTTCCTATCTCTTACCCATCTAACCAAGAGAGACAATCCCAATATTTTGGCATGGTCACTCCATAATAGCTACATCCATCCTATCTGGTAATTCAATAATCCTGCCTGCATCTTTCGTTGCTGACTGGTCAAACAGAGCACAACTGTACTGCTGAACGACAATATTAACATAATTCACTTCACGGTTCATTTATTATGGATTTGCTATGAAACTGCAAAATTCATAGGCACACAGATCGAACCTGAGGGTACAATGCATGCAGAATAATATTTTGAACACAGTTACTTTGGCACAGGTTTTTAATATTGCTTATTGCTTAATAGTTTTAACCATAGGTCAAAATCCACTTGCCAGTTGGCGAGCACATTTGTGGAGGCTTGAATCTGTGAATGTGCACCCTAAACACTTGTTCTACTCTTCACTTAATGGTATCATGATCTAAACATTCTGAAACATGGATACTGCTATGGTTAGAGGAAACAAGAACAGTTTTACTTTCATCCCTCCGTTAGTTTTATTCCCTTGAGATTAGCAGTAAGATATTTACTGCACCCAATCAATCTAATTACTCATCTAAGTCTTCTCTGGGTTAGTGATCCTAACATTAAAGCTATCAGCATAACTAGGTCAGCCTTTTTTAACATCTGAGCCAATTCATCATTTCTGCTCCAGTGAATCTGTGGAGCTCGAGTACACCATGTGATATAAAATACCATGCATAGCCTGCCCAACATTGGTCGAGGTACCCATCAGCCTTGAAAGAAATACAGCTGAACTTGTCTCACCGCAACATCGTGAACCTATTATGAACAGGCTGCGAACAATGTTTGTCATGATGGGGCCGCAGCTCTTCTGATCTATTTGAATATCAAATGAGATGGAGCCATGCAAGGCATGCATGTTCACACAAAACACAGACACGTGCTGTATGAAACACTTTATGTTCATACCTGCGATACAAGGAGCAACAAATTTACTTGTGTAGCAGTGCAAATATGCTACACAAAAGAGTCAAGTTGTTATGCAATTTTAGAAATGAATCACATTTTTGGTATAACAAAACATAGGTAGAATATAGTTTTGGGACAAATCAAATAGTTTTGGGCCCAAAAAATTGTTCTTGGAAATCTGGAAATTGCTAACAAATAATTGTAGGAATACATCGATCGCTGATTACAAGTAACACTTTGGTTACGACAGTGGAGGTTGTGCCAAGATGACCATTATGAGAGTGGACAGATCATAAAATTGTGACTGCAACACTTTCTGCAATAACAAAACCGATGATATGCACACTGTACTGCCCATTTCATTTGCTCCCTGGTCACTGTTTGATGATTTTCCGTATAGAGTTAGTCTAATGCATTTAATATGGAATTTATAAGGAAAGAAAACAGTATCCCAGACCAGCAAAGAAAGTGTGGAATCGAAGAAGCATTCAACAGGCTTCTCAGCATTTCAAGAAAACAAAATTCCCCGATATTTCTTTTCCTGATAAATGTTCGAAATTCCAGGATTATTATTTCAACGTATTTCCAGTTGGAGACAAACATCCAGTGCGCGTACGCACACACTGTTTGGAAACAAAAAAAATATACCAGACTTGGCCACTTTCTCTATTGGGCCAATCAGATCCCCGATTATTAATTTTTTTCCTCAAATTCCTGATTTTTCCCCCCACTGGTTTTCCAGGTTAGCTGGGAATCCTGATTCAAGATAACTGTGGAACCTTCTAGTTCTTTGGCAATCACATTTGCAGATGTTATAGTGCATTGCACTTTTTTTCCTGTGAAATAGCTCTTAATTGAATTGCTAAACAGTGAGGTTGATTGGTTCTGGAATGCAATCGTTCAACACGAGATGATACAAAGTTCACCACCTGAGTTTACAGATATATAGGTCTCTACTTGTAAATGCTCTTCTTGCAGTGGAGACACACCATAGCAGTAAATTTGTTAAATGGGCAATTTCTGCACACCAGCAGTATAGTAGTACCGGAAATGGGCATTTCTTCCCAGGTCTCATAAACTACACGTGACCTCTGTGACCTTTAAAGCCGCTCTACACAACACTCACTCCTCCCACCTGCCATATACAATATCACAGAATGTAACCCCTTTGTAGATACCCCTATGTGGTAGTAAAAGTTTGATTGATTCCTCCCACCTGCCATATACAATATCACGGAATGTAACCCCTTTGTAGGAATAACACATGCATCACTGTACCATATCACCAATGATTCTATCAGAAAGTTCATTGAGCCTATTTTACTGCTGCAAGTCAGCTGTAGACATATATATATATATATATATATTTTATCTGATCTTTATTTTTGGAATCAAAGAAGCATTCAAGATACTTAGCATGTGGAACCTGGTCACAGCTTTGATGGTTTATCAAGCTACAAATCACCAGGCTTTGCTTAAAGGTAATATTTTTTCAACTTATATGGATTTTAAAAGCTTAATTTATATGAATCTAAAGAGAATGCTGGAGGATGATGATGACTCCTTTTTAATTACTTCGCAATTGGTTCAATCAAAGGTTATGAGAATCTCAAGAGGATCTAGCATAACTCTAACAACAGCTGCTGTTATGAAGAAATAACACTGTCAAGTGAGAGATGCAATCAGGCATTGAAAAAATGATGGAAGTCACTTACCTCAAATTTTGATTAGTTAAATGAGAGCACTTCCATAAAACCATTCTTCCATAGCCAATGTGTCTAGACCAATTTTAGAGATTAAAACCCGGAGATGGTGTGCTATTGGTTTCCTTACCCTCCTTACCCTCCAACCCCCCTGAATGTACGATGCTATACTTGAGGTGTAGCCTTATGTAACAATGTGCCATGCAAATAGTAAGCCAGCCCATTGTTTGGACAGAAAATTTTGCCTAGTCATGGCAAAAGAGGGCTGGCTAACCTTTTCTGTGAGGATACAATTAAGATCAAATTTAATTAAATCCCCATTCATCTCTCAACCTAGAATGTTATTCAAAAACATCGTATTTTGATATGCACTACTAGCTCAGCCCACACACATTGTTCTTATTTGGAAAGTAGGAATGAATTTGGCCAAAATCCTTTTATTCTCTCAACATACATGAAACATGAAAATACTTTGTTCAATGTACCCAATAAATCTACCACCAGGGTTAAAACTCAATTCTGCCAAATTGGTTGCATCTGGCAATTATTGCTATGCATGCAAGACTTACTGAGATATGGTTGTAGATACTGTGTGTCCATCCATGCAATTCCACTAAACGGTAAAGGGAGGCTAGCTTGCAACGAAGGATCTTTTCTCCTTTGACGTAACATTCAGAATCAGCATTGCGAATGTCAGCAACAGGCATAATGGAACCTACATGGAAAGGAGAAACGATGGGAGAAAAAAAAAATCAGGTTCAAAACATGAACTTAAAATAGATTTAAAACTATTCCAACCACAGCTTTGTTTTTATCTGGGGTTTCACTGGGAAATCCCAGATTGGTAACAGACTGGCTTTATTAGTAGGGTAATTTGTTTTTTTTCCAAACCCCAAGGGTGCCACACCTATTTTTGCAAGCATATAATACACACCACTTGAAAATTAAAGGGTGAAAATCCTGTTCAGGATACATTCTTTTGAATATTTTACATTGTATGAACATGATCTACTCCATGACAAGATAAGCATGAAGTGAACATAGTTGGAGTGATCTAACCTTACTCTACGTGACAGACGATGCCACACACATTGATTGATACCCAGGCCACAAGGGAGCTGTAGAAATGCCGAATCAGCCACATAACTACCGTTACTCTATGTAGTATGCTCTTTGGGCAAACCATTTTACTATTGCAATAAGATGTTTGTGGCAAATATAACTTAACCATGTAATTAGCCATGCACATAACAGTGACAGTAAGCTGATCCGACTTAAATGTTTCACCCTGAAATAAGCAGCAAAACTGCAGCTGCACTATAATGTAATGACAAACAGACTTTTGGACCCATTTTATTAGTAATTTACCAGCCGTATTATCATCGACTTAACCCTGACATTTGATTGTAATGACCAACAGCTTTGCTTATATAAAAACATAGAATATAGATTAGGGCACTACAAAACATTTGTAGTAAATGTCTGTCTTAATGTATTTGTGCGGGGGGGGGGGGGTCCCTTGTATCCAAGTAGTCATGTATTTCTCCACAAACAACTTAATTGAACACAATGTGGTTGTTTTCACTGGCAGTTGTTCAGGGGTGTGGGTACTGGAAGACTTAATGTCAAGAACCAGGCAATTTTCTGGGGCATTGGGGTGCTCGAATAGTAAATGGAGGCATGATAAGACCTTGCCATGAATGTGCCCTTGACACACCAAACTTCTATCTAATAAATCCTATGTTTATCTTATTTGTTTAGGTCCTGAAACAGTTCCTATTCCACCCCACACACTCAGAAGGCCAGTTTCATTATCCCACTCCACTGTCACACACTGTACCATCTCAGATAATAAAATAGCTTGCATAACCTTGTCAAATATTATATATCAAACATGCTGCTGATATTATGTTTATTTACAGGAAGGAATAAAAAACAAACTATATATAGGTGTATGCTACTACATATATCACCATATGCTGATAAAACAAGTGTTAGACAATGGACTCCCTTTTCTTCTCCATATAACAAAACAATTCACACAAAGAAGGTCCTGTTTGTTTGACATACATATCATATACAGGCATAATTTATTATTTGTACTGTTGCTATGGTGACAATATTTTACCTGGTATGACATTTTCAAAGTGACGAAGACACATGTTGGAGTTAGATCAGTCTATGAAGTGTTTAAGTATGGTATGGTGATATAACAGACTATAACTGAAACATTAATACTAAACCATACTGGACTTTCCACATTAACTGACAATTTGGATGTGTAGTCCTATATCTCTAGGGATCTAGACCACTAAATGTGATAGCAATCCGGCATCTTTTTCAATCCAGAAGTTGGGCACCATTCCTATTCTGTCAAAACTAGTGCCAAACTGCCAAAACAAAACTCCTTAAACCCAAAATTGCAGAGACAGAAACAGATTGCAATATTGCCAGAAAAAGAAAAACCACAGCCAGTTTGTGATGCTGGCAGCATAGGAAAGCTGACCACCTACTTGCTTGAAAAATATGCCATATGCAGCAATATAGGATATGCTGAGTGGGTTATTTGAGATAAGGTGTACATGCTTTAAATTACTGCATACTAATTATTTATAAAGCAAATTATTACAGAATATTATCTCCATATTATCTCCATATTATAATCTGATACACACCAGTAAAATATGGACCATCTGCAATTCCCAATGTGTAAATCCAGCAAAATATTGATGTATGGTATTTGAATAAGAGACTGAGGGGGAATGCAAGCAGACAGTTCTTAGGGTTTATGAGGTCACAACAGATCAAAGGTCCCACTTATCTAGGTGTATAAAATATGCACTCACATGAGCAGTAAACCCACCTATAATTGTAATGCACTGACCTAATAAAAACAAATTAGCAGCAAGACGCCTCCCACAATATCACACTAGATCCCTGTCTAGTACACACTGAATGGCAGTGAAGTCAATGCTCAGTTAAAGGAGGGAACCACAAGTAGCCAAAACAACCAAAACATGATTTTCAATGGACTCATTCAGTTGCACACTTTGGAAACTTCTCTCTTCCCTGGTGAATTACATTTATATGTGTAGTTATAAACACCACAACAAGAACCTTTTTTTTTACTGCTATGTTAATTCAATTTGGAATCTGTGAATTCTACCCTGCCTTGAATATTCCCTACCCCTTAAACTCTAAGCAGTTCTGGAATGTGGAGACTATTTTATTAGATGGTAAGCCACCCTTGAGTTTTTATGGTCACAAAATCTGTTCCCACACTAGGCCCTTATGATCTATAACAAGAGCAGGCTGCCTCTCTCTCTAAATTTTGACCTGTTCAGAAACATTTCCCCTGCACTGTGGAAATTTTTTTTTGAGTGATGCTAACCTTAAACTAAAATAACTGTTCGTATCACATTTTATCTTATAATTTACAGAAAATAGAAACCTTTGGTTGTCATGGTCATAGGTAAATGTTTTCACAGATGGTGGATATTGTGATTGCCCCAATCTGTACCATTCTTCCATACTACATATTAGGACTATGATTTTACTGTCATGGGACCATGCTGATGTTACAAGGGGGGGGGGGGGGGGGCTTTGGATGATTGCAACAGTTCCTGATTTGAACAGGTGAGGTACTCTCTTGACATCGATATGGGTACTCATCAGTTTGTATTGATCATCACATGTCTTCTGGTTTCATAGCTACAACATTTTACAAAGATGGCCATTGACTTGTTTGGCTAAGGCTTTTCAATATGATGAGAGCAGTCACCTTCAGTGTGTTGGAGATTTAGGCCTAGACATTTGGACACAGTGTCTATTACTATATTGTCAGTGCTTTCATTTTGTCTTTTTCGATCCCAAAGATACAAAAGCAATTCTTTTGTGAATACTGCTCTTGTCGATCTTTTTTTAATACTCGGTTGCACCTTTCCTCCATTTATGTATGCATGGTTATCATATATAGCCCCACCCATTCATCACTATTAATGAAATGTAAGATTTCTTTTATGTCAGGCCCTGCCCACATTAATAATATTCATGCAATCCACACACACAAAACAATAGGGATTATGTAATTATCATTATGGCAGACATAAGTATGACATCAATTCAACTTATGCTTCTTGAGGTATTTTGGCAAAATCCATGTGATTTTCCTTTGTGATATAACCCCTTTAAGTTTTAATATCCTATAAACATATCACAAACATACATTCTACACACAAAGATGGGACACTGCCAAAGTAACCAAAATACAGTTTTGTATTCCATTTACTTGGTGACCAATAACATAATACCCTTCATAGCCATTATCTCATGTTTGTCATGAAGCATCAAAACTAAGGAATTTTATTAATTTATGTAAGCATAATTCTGTGTGAATTTGAAAGCAATCTTCAAACATAAGACAAATCTCATTTGTCGATGGGAGGGCGGCACATGCTGGTCGGGCTTAAACGATTTGGGGAAACATTCACTGAGGGAGTGCTATTGTGAACCATGAACTTGTGTCAGAACCTTGCAAGATTTGGATTTGAATGTGCAAAAATATAAAAATTATAGAAGAGAAAAGCTCTGGTTATTAGAAAGCAACTTAAAACGATCAGTTCTAAGATATGACCCCTCAAATTACCTCCTACTTTGGTTCCGGTGTAGCCACTGGCCTGATTGTAACGATACTGAGGAAGCACTAGCTCAGAAATCTGCTGCAGAGCCATTAGACTGGCTGGGTGGTGGCCACTCTGAAATGAAACAAAAGGGATAAATTATATAGACTATATATATATATACAAATAATACATTTCCTAGGTAGAATCTACTGAGGATTCTCCAAGGGCATCCAAAAACTGATGCAAAGCCAAAAGACGGTCAAATGTGCAAACAACTGCATATTTGACCCTCCCATTTTGTACTGTTCTGGGTCCAAATTCAGCCGGCACTGAGAATCAAATAGGCAAATCCCTGAATTCCCCATATATATTCCAGTCCTGTTGCATTATAAGGGAGTGATGAGTCATCTACCCTGTGTTCCCTACTTTTTCAGAAAATTCAGCATCCATGGGTATCCAATGACTATTGCAATTAATCATTTTACCATATTGTAGAGGTACAAAGCAATATTACTCAAAACACAGTAAATGTGCTTAGTATTCTTAGTCACTTTCAAATGCACCATTTGCAGTTTTAACACGCACAGAAGTCATGTCCATAATTTAAACGTTGCCTGCAGCATTTTCCCTTCATATTATCTGTTATATGAGCAAAACAACTTCATAATTCATAAGCCATTGCTTTTGTCTGGAATTATAAAATTGGAATCCCACACCGGTACTTTTCATGATACCGACTCTCAATGGGCTGATACATGTACTAATGGCAGTGTAACAAGATCTTCATGCTATGATAAGGAAAGATGAGTAAGCTGAGTAAGCTCATTATTGATTAAATAATCCACATCCTCTGGCTGTTAGGAACATCCAAACGCTGTAACAATCTAATATTGATATATACTGTACTGTACATATGTTCACTAAAAAAACCTTTGTGTGGGTTTGTATAGGATTCTAGGACATTTACAAATATTAGTATGGATATATGTACTGATGGCAGTGTAACAAGATCCTTCATCCTATGGATATAGGAAAGTAAGCTCATTGTTGGTTAAATAATCCCTATCCTTTGGCTATTAGAAACATCCAAACACTGTAACAATTATCTATTGATTTACTGTATATTGTTCTTGTACACAAATATCCTATATGTGGATGTGGATTGATATATACTGTACCTTTCACTAAGAAACCTTTGTGTGGGTTTGTATAGGATTCTATGACTTCAACAAATATTAGTATGGTACACTACTGATGGCTGTGTAACAAGATCTTCATGTTATGAATAGGAAAGATGTGTAAGCTCATTATGGATTAAATAATCACTATCCTTTGGCTGTTAGGAACATCCAAACACTGAAACAATCATCTAATATTGATATACTGCACTGTTCACTGAAAAAAGTTTGTGTGGGTTTGTATAGGATTCTAGGACATTTACAAATATTACTATGGATATTTGGCTGTTATGAAGATCTGAACAATGTGACAATTATCTATTGATATACTCTACTGTTGAAACTGTTCACAAAAACCTTGTGCCTTTGCATAAAAATAGGAAATTTACAAATATTAATTTATGTATTGATGTCTGTGTAAAAAGATTGTCATGTTATGAATAAGATTATGTTAGAAACATCCAAACACTATGACAATTATTAATTGAATTACTATATATTGTTCTTGTACACACATATCCTGTATGTGGATGTTTTGGTGAGAATTTACAAATGAATAAATAGATTATCTGGACTAAATGGATCACACAAATTACAGAAAAGGCTCAAGAAGGATGAATAAAAAAAATGCAAAACATATTGGTACATGGGAATATATGTAAGAATGACAACGTGCCATACATACTATTTAAGCAAGAATAACATGCTAGCTTAAATTTAAATGATGAGCTAGAAAGATATCTAACAAGAATAATAGCTAGATGATAGCTAATAAGAATGAGACATAGCAAAAATGGTTGCTAACAAGCAAGACTTATATAGCTAGCACCAGTGAGAACTAGCAACAGTGAGAACTATAGCAACAGTGATATGCCAAAATATGAAGATAACAAAAGGCTGCACAAGAATATCACATGGAAGTTCACAAATATTACTATGACAAAAAATACCAGTACACCCTTTTTTCATATAATATGAATGCTTAAAAATAATCTTAAGTCTATAACAACATTCAGACTGAAATAAATTCATCATTTCATTTCCTATGTTTTTAAAACTGTCTTGCTGTTTGCATATTATTATCAGCTGGGTGCCCTACAAAATCTTGGGTATTGCTCAAAAACATCATCAGATAACAGACAGAGAGATGGATGTTTCTAATTTACTCAAAAACATGCCAAGTAGAAGAGTACGGTCTGTCTATTAAATGCCACCAGACATTTATTTACATGAAGAGAATGATCTTTTTCACACGATATTCTGAATCTCTCCTTCTTTTAGAAAATGATACCTAAACACTGGAGGAACTAATTTAACTAGACTGCTAGAAAGCCATTTCACACATGGTCAGTTCATCTATATAAATACAGGACTTGACAAGGGTACTCTATATCATCAATTCATTGTACAATATTCATAACCGTACGAGGAATACTGCATTTTTTCAGTTAGCAGACCGCACACGAAACACTGTAAATTAAATCCTTAATAACTAATGCTATAAAACCGGGAAAAGTTCTTCCAGAATGATGTTAAAATATCAAGAACATTTTATACATTCAAACAAAAAACTAAAAGTTCAACCTAAATTGAAATTACACTGATTAATTTTTTATTAGCATGCTTTCTTATACTTAATTTTTAATTTTTTAAATTTAATTTACTTTTCTTTTTCTAGTGTCCTGTTTATACTCTACATTGTTCCATTGTTTGTATGTATCAAGACAAAATAAATGAAATGAAAAATTAATTAGTTAAGCTGCTAAAAGCCATTTTTTTTCAGCTGACACTATAAATTTATCAGAAATCTTATCCTGGAATCTCTCAGTTATTTTTTTTAATCCTCATTCATGAGTAATTTATTCAATTCAGAGTTTCATAATTTGCTGTTTCGTCAGACTGGCCAAACCCATCTGATCTTCCTTGGTGATAAAGCCCCTTTTAAAGCCTTCATGGGTATTCTGACATGTGTGGGTTATATGCAAATGATATAGGATTAGAAAGGGTTACATTTTAACTTATAAATAATAACTTCACAAATGTCACCATGAATGGCTAACCTATACGAGTCCGATTTTGTTTAAAACCTTTTGTGAACCAAGTTTGTTTGACAAAAATTTCAGCTGAATTAAGGTTCTGCATCCCGCTATTAAACAGTTTGTTTGGTTGGCGGATCTATAGTCCAAGTATGGTCTCAATCCTTTCCTTTATGGAGTTAGAGCGCGTACCCAAGTACAAGCGTCACAGACGCACACACACACACACGCCAACCTGAATGCATAGGTTCCTTTCGCTAAAGCAAGGAACCATAAATGAAAAGTAACAAATCAAGGGGTTGAAGACAAAGGTGGAAGGGACGAGAAACAAGTCTTTATTTTCTTGGCATATTAACAAGGATGCAATTTTAACAGGTTTGAACTTGGCGCATGAATTATACCAGCTAATTGGTTCTTTCATGTTAGCAATGATTACGTATTTTGTTTTTAAATTA
>JAODFY010200557.1:0-10621 GCA_027580055.1 Paracaudina chilensis | reverse complement strand
CCCTTAGACCCCTCCACCAGGACAGTGATCACTAACTTCTTCATGGAAATCTCCCCCATACTTTTCAGAAGCTGTTGACTCCCTTGCACATAGCTGCTACTCTGGAAGGAACATGCTTTGCTTTGTGTTACTTCAGTTTTGAATGAACACTTTGCATTTCTTTCTCAGATCAATGCACTCGACCATAATAAATAACACATGATCACGCAGTTAGATTAATGCAACTTGATGGTCGCAATGCTTTGGTGCAAATAAGTGATTCAAGAGATGGCATTCAGTGTGACCTTCTCCAGTCCACTACGTGTCCATGTCATGTATGTAACTGCTACAGTACTCTGGAAGGAATATTATGATTTTCTTTGCCTTGGAGAGTTTTGCTCGTACTTTTGCATTTCATTTCAGTTTGTAGAAAGTGTATCCTCCAGCACCTCCAGAAGGACAACCGATGCCCGACGTGTGATATACTGATCCATGAGAGCATTCCGTTCAACTTTATCAAGTAAAAATTGCTTATATATATATATATATATTGTAAATGGGCTTTGTGGTCTTAACATTGTTATCAGAACCTTTGTACCAAAAGCTTGCAATATGTCTGCTCATAGACACAATATAGAAATGTATGATGTGTTGCATGGTCTTTTTTATCTACAATCTTGGTCGAAGTTGTTGGGACAATAACTTTGAATATCCGATCACAGTTGCATTTCCTTATGACATTCAACTTTCATCTTATTAATATTCATGAGTGGGTGGGGCTTAATTCTAAATTGATGAAAATAGCTTCTAAACACGATATCACTCCCCCAAGTCCGCGGTCAATGCAATATGCTGTCAATCTCGCTGCTCAAACACCACCTGGGGTACTTTGTATTATGCACGCATGTGAACAGCGAATGGTGTGTGCATACAATGAATCACGATATCACTCCCCAAGTCTGCGGTCAATGCAGTATGCTGTCAATCTCGCTGCTCAAACACCACCTGGGGTACTTTGTATTATGCACGCATGTGACCAGTGAATGCTGTGTGCATACAATGAATGCTTGAGTGTTTGCTTCCTATGCTGGAGGCTCAGGAACCTATGCATGCTGTCCTGTTAGCGTGCATGTGTGTTTGTGTGACTGTGTGTGTTTGTGTGACACTTCTTGTACACATGATATTGCAACAAAGCTATGTAGGTCCAATGTCATATTGGACTGGCATGTGCACCATGATGAAAAGACGTGCCAATTTTTTCTGGATTCCATGTCATCAATATTATTGAGGAGGCAGTGCTTAAAGTAAAATTTATCAATGCAAACACCACTTGCCATTTTTTAGGTGTGAAACACTTTGAACAAAAAAAATATTACGCATTACAAACATTGGATACATATATATGCCTATTTGCCTAATATCATCAAATTTTTGGATGATTGGAAGGGTTATGTTTGATAAGTAAGGTGCAGTTAGTTACTGTACCTAAATCATTAGACCTATTTTGAGACAAATAGCCAACATTTTGATAATTTTGAGGGCAATCAGAATTATTGAAGGACCAGCAAAGTTTGACAACCATTAATTCTTACACTGTTTAGGTTCTTTGTTATTCTCCATGATGCTAAAAACTCATTGCAACTTTCAACCACTAAAGCTAATCAAACCTTAAGGTAATAAATAGGTTATCAGCAGTAGTTGTATCTGCTCACCTTGGTATTGCCCATCTACACCTTGGACCTGAAGCGGGATTCACACAATAGCGAGTTGGTTGCAAGTTGTTGCAAGGACTCAACTCGTGGCAATTTTTACAAGCTGTTACGAGTGTTACAAGCTCTTATGGGTTGTTGATACAAGCGTGTTGTGACTTCTGGCGAACATGGAGATTCTTGCAATTTGTTTGGACATGTCCAAAATTTCTGTTATCACAAGACACCTACTGCGATGAGTTGTGACTGTTGCGAGCTGTTACAAGTTCCTAGGGGGGATATGTTGATACAAGTTGATAGGAGTCTAGCTTAAGTAGCTGAGGGGTTGGATTATTTTACCCAAGAAAGTCGCAAATCTTAGGGTTACAACACCCCTACAAATTTGCACAAAGTGTCGTTGCCGTAACCCCATTCTTCTTTTTTTTAATGTAAAGAATCCCTAAATCAACAACTCTAATTAAACATGTCTGTCTGTCTGTGAATTTTCCTTTTTCAGACAAGATGGCCACCTTCAGACAATCATCAATAAGCTACTACCAAGTTTTGAAAGAAGTGAGTTACAGATGATGGCAATGAAATCTAACAATACCGTACTCATTATAATAGAAGCTAATAGTAGCACACGTTGATTGTTTTTTAATAAAGAAATGGCTAAAAAAATGTAACTATAGGCAACGCTGGCATTGATCTGTAGTTTTAGATGTCGGGGCCCACGGTAGCATACAGATCTGTTGTAAGATGACAGGACCCATGGTATAAGCATACATATCTGAGTAAGACATCCGGACCCAGGGTGTAAACCTACAGATCTGTAGTAAGATGACTGGGCCCACGGTTAACAAGGCCCACGGTAACATACAGACCTGTACTGTAGTAAGATGACAGGACCCACCGTAAAATACAGACCTGTAGTACGATGACAGGGCCCACGATAACATACAGACCTGTACTGTAGTAAGATGACAGGGCCCACGGTAACATACAGATCTGTAGTGAGATGACAGGGCCCACGGTATAAACCTACAGATCTGTAGTGAGATGACAGGGCCCACGGTATAAACCTACAGATCTGTATTAAGATGACAGGGCCCGCAGTAAGAAATACAGATCTGTTTAGCTTTAGTTTTGTTTTTAAAATTTAAAAATGAGTTAGCAATGTCTTTGGTGTCTTATTTTTTCATGCTCAGGAGAATGTAGAGTTTGGTTTGTTCTTTGATATGTGGCCGATTCAATGGTACATTTTTGCTGATAGTGAGGGGAAAAAAACATGATACAGTATACATGCACCAGATTTGCAATTCAGTATAAACCCTAATAAACATGCATGGTTTGTCTTTGCACACTTATTAGTATGAATATGGTAGTCGTCATACACCCTCCCCTCCCCTGCCACCAATATAGGCCTGAATTTTGCAGTTTCTTGCATATTGATATAGCCCTCTCAATATATGACAGAATTTTGCATTATAGCAACTACAGATACATCGTACATATAGGCCAGTATTTTGCATTATAGTCTGTTGGTTGATGTTTTGTAGGTACTTTGTAATATTTAAGTAACATTTACCAATTTAAGCATATAATCAGTGCTCAAACATAACCTGCAAAACCTGTTTCTTATTGGTAAAATGAACCGCTGTCATATTATTAATTGTCATTAGCATTGATGTATGGTGGCGCTAGATAACTTAAATGCTTTATATCTTTATTATTAGAATATTTAGAATGGTATGACATAGATTGATATTTTTCAAATATCCCCCTTCCAAATCTGTGCACGACCCATAACATTGGGTACATATGACACATGATGCACATTACATCATTTTTTCATAATTTATTCTTTTTTCTTCTAAACTTCTTTTTACTTTCCAGTTGAGAAAGAGGGGGAGAAGACAGCCATTCAGCCAGCAGTGCCGTTAACAGAAAGTAAAATAAAAAAGAGACTTGCCAAAGTCTCTTGCATCATAAATTTTCCTCCCATTAAAATTTGAGCTCAAACTATAATCATACTGTATACTTTAATTACTAAGGTTGTGATTTCTTGTTTGGGGAAGATGGTCAAGGTGAAGGGAATCTATTTAATGATCGACCTATTTTCACTTTCTTTGCCATACAAATTCATAAAAGCCACTCTGTAATACAAGGGCATCAACATCTTCTGAAAGGTGGGTGGTGGGGGGGTGCACATCCATGAAGACATTAGTGATCGCCCTCCTGGGGGAGGGTCTAAGGGGAGGGGGTGTCCCCTTTGGTCAAATTTTTGTAATATGAAGGGTGCTGTGATGCAAAATGGTGCACTGTATTTCAGATAATTATTAATGAAAATGGCTGTCATTGATAGAGCCATCATAAGCTACAGAAGCAGCAAAAATATGCCTTTAGTAGGTTCTGGAAAAAGTGTGGGGGGGGGGCAGACAAATGATATGATGTCCCCCCTGCTGTGATGTCATAATGAGTATTGCTGAAAGTGCATCTTTCAAACATTGATATCGTAAGAATTGAACAAGATATTTGGATGCTGATTGCAGTATTTTTTTATCGTCTTTCATATAAGCTAAGGTTATCCATTGACTATTGGGTATGTGCCTTCTCTAAGGCCTTACCCTCGGTGGTATTTCTATAATGTTAGCAAAATCATCAGACGTAGTACCATGAATTATTTAAAGCAACAATCAGGGTTTGTTTTTAACGAATTTGTCATCAGTATAACCACATCATAATGCATATACTGTGTGATAATATATGAAAGATTCATAATTTACCGATATTCTTCAAAAAAGGCAAATAACGTACATGTACATCTACACTGTAAGCACAGTTTGGCAAAGAAGTTTGGTGACAAAATGCAACACCCATAAAACTCTGGTCTAATTTCTTTGTGAATAGGGTGATTTACGATGTGAAAGATCCAGTGAGTCTTTTAATCATTACTTACAAGGGAAAAGGATGGCAAAATCTCCTTTTGGTGAAAAAGGGTAATTCTTATGGCTGACACCCTGATTATTGCTTTAATTAAATAAAGAGTTCAATTATCAATTTATTGTTTTAGTGTTAATGTTTTTTGTTGCAGAATACGAGAATGGAATTGTAGAACCTCTATTCCGTAATTTCCGTTTTAGCAAAATTTCCTTTTGGTGAAAGAATAATATTACAAAAAGAATGTAAATATTCTCAAATTGACAAATATTCTACAGAAATATAAAATCTGCCACATCAAATTGTTAATATAGCAGCATTTGTACACTATTTTGCAATGTTCGCTTGTGCTTTTCAGTTGCGTTGTGTATTTCATGGTTGTAAAATTGTGTTAAAAATGTTTTTGTGGTGACTGTAGAGTGCTTACCAATTTTTACTGATATTAGTAAAAATATGGAAGACATAGAATCCTGGAATAATAAGTATAGATGGGCCTAGGGCCTACAAGGAATTTGAAAACAAAATGGGGCCTCCACAGACATACACATGCCAAGGCATCCTGGACGTGGAGACTACACAGATATTTTTTACTTACTAAGGTTTTCTATAATACCTGAATGCAATACATAGAATTTTACTACAATTCTCATGAATTGTTCAAAACAGCCAATCTCAGTCTCTATGGCAACCACGAGGCCTAAACTTTGTTGATGTGCCTGGGGGCTATGAAGCGGATAATTGACCCCTGGAAGAGCAGAATGAATTAATTGAATGAATGATGAATCTTCACTGATGAATTATTTTAGGCGAAACAATATGTCATGTCATTCTGCTGTGCATAGCATTTGTTAGCTGTGTGCTATACACGTAGGTTAAATACAAACATTTTCATTGGAAGATATTCATTTATAGAGAGCTTGGATTCATCCCAAACAAATTCTGTAAGCATGTCATAACAGTTACTTTCATGTTTTTTTTTTTTTTGCAATAGCTCCCTTAACACCGACTGCAGAGACAGTTCCCATATACAGCAAGACCACGATACACTCAGCACAGATTTCCCTCCAGTTAGACTATCTCGGGTAAATACAGTTCTATCTTCTCTTTTGATGGGGAGGGGGCAGGGGTAGTTTGGTGGAATTATTATGATATACCTGCAAAAGGGCCATTCATCAAATCAAAAAGAAATGTGGTTTAGAAAGTACAAGATGAATCAGACATATAGTACATCCACTCACAAATAAAAATTCAGAATTTCTTCCTTGGGGAATAAAATCTCAGCACAGATTCCACTAAATTAATTGACTATCTATTGTCGTTCGTCAACTCAAAAACGAAAGTTCTGTGGCTGTTAAGATGGTTCACACGGACTCACACATGTAAACGTAGCCACTCACAAATAAGAATTCAGAGATTCTTCCTTGGGAAATGAATCTATAAGCTAACTTTTCCAGGGTCAAGAATGTCAATCACTAGTGTAATCAAGTGTAATCCAGGCTGTGTGGCTAGAAAGCAATAGCTTATTTGGGAAACGAGCTGTTCTATACCCGAATATACATCAGTTGGTACATTTCATCGATCATTTAGAATTAATTTCAGCGGTTTATTCGGTCACTTCATCGAAAATGTTTTTCACTGAATACGTCGCGAAGTTGGAACACCCTGTGTCAAATTTTTTATACTACTGAAAAGGTAACATTTATAAAGTGATAAATAGAACAAAATATTCCTTTTGTGAAGATTATTTGGGTACTCAACTGCACACGAGTAATTTTGGACAGAAAACAGTTGTGAGTTTTTTAATTTTTGGGGGATTTGTTCCATGAGTGCGTTGTCATGGTGAAAGTCTATGTTGGCTAGGGGTGTTCCAACTTCACGACTGTTCCAACTTACAGGCTTATATATACTGTATCCATATCATGTCGGTACATGTTGATGTGAAATGTAGCTTCGGCTTTCAACCAGTGCACTGTTCAATGAAAGTGGCTTTCAACCAATGCACTGTTCAATGAAAGTGGTTACATTTTAATGCACGTTTAAAAAGACACTTACATTTGTCATTGATTTTAACATTTATTTGATATTCCTCGAAATTTGAAAGATTTATTATGCTATCGTAAAAGAGAATCCACGGTTACTTCCCGCTGTTTGCATTTGGAACATCTTGCCAAAACGATGATTGGCAATTTCAAACAAATCAAGAACAATCTTGCATACATGTATGCGTGCTATTTAATGTTTCCTTTTCCTTTCAGGGCCTCGTCAGATTGTCCTCCCATTGCGGTAAGATTTACGTTCCTGTGCGTTGTTCGTTGATGTAAACAACCCCCCTGCCCCAGAATATGCTAGATATTTTTTGTCATTTGCTGGTTATATGTATGGGACTTTGACCAAATCACAAACTTTGTGGCGGGGAAATGAATTTTGCGTTGAGAGTCAACAGCCTTTAGTAAAATATACTATAGTATTGAAAATGAAATTAGTCTACCAAATATAGTAGTCTAGCTACAGGTTTTGAGAGAGTAAACATGTGTATAATTTATTTTAATTAAGACTTTCTTGCCATGAATTAATGCTTGAATTTATCTGATCTTGGAGAGCATTTCATAATTGGGGTTCTTGCCAGCCAATTTTAACCGGGCGATTTGCCCGGTTTGAATTTGATTTTGCTTCTTAGCACCCATGCAGTTTGAAAGTTCAGTGCTTGGTTTTAAAATTGTAAATTTTAAATGCATAATAAGTGTTAACAACTACAGAATGTCAAATTCTAAAATCAGTACAAACATAGATTAAAATATTAACACTTTTTCAGTTTTTTCATCCTATACCTAATTACTACCGTATTGTTTACAACCATAGCACTCTTTTCTATAATTTTGTTGTCAGGTTTAATGTGCTTTATTCCCCTTGACACCACACCTAATATGCGATCGCTTCATGATCGTGCCAATGCCTACAGGAATTGCTATTCTCATGGTTCAGAGTTCCCGCCTGGTTTGACCAAAAAACCTGGCTAGAACCCTGATTATATGTAACATGTAAATGTTATACCTTAACATGCATATGATATGTAACATGTAAATGTTATACCTTAACATACATATATTATGTAACATGATATACCATAATGTATTGCATATGTAATGTATTGGCAACCTTTTTTTTTATGTTGGTAACAGTAAGTACTTGATTTCCATCTCTCTCTCACTCGTGTTTCTGCAGCCTCTCGATAAGAATTTTGTGAGGGTCTCAAACCAAGCAACAATACGACATGTCCAAAAGTTCATCTCACACAAGCTGAATCTGAGCAATGAGTTTGAGGTAAATTGGTACACGTCTGCTTCAGGAAGCCTGACAAGGGGTATTCCAGCTCAAGTCTTCTCTGTGTGTATGATTTGTGGGTTTAACAATATTGTGCATGCTGTGACACTGCCTCTAAAACGGTGCTTGAAAACACCCCACTTGATCAAAGATACCAGTGGGGAGTCCCAGCTATGCCATACTGATCACAGTCAAATGCCAGGGGGGATGTTGGAATGATGTCATAATTTGTAAATCGAGCTTGTTTCATGGTTATAAACACTTAGCTGGAACTTACCTACCCTTCTTAAAACTACTTACTCTCTAGAAACATTTTCTGTTGTACCGTATCCCTCTAGCTGTCAAACACTGAGTTAATTTTACTATCAGTTTAAGCCATAAACTATGACCTTTTCTGGTTTCAGTTCATGTTTGTGTGAAGCACATTATACTAACTTGGTCAATCATAGCACTCATTTATACAGTAGTAGTTTGTGGCAATCATGGGTCCATTGCCGTCATCCCCTTCTGACCTACTGAAGGTTTTCAATCAAGAATTTAAGCCTAGAAATATGTCTTGCAGGGTTAAGTAATAAAAGAGCATTTTCAAAACATCCAATGTGTTGCATGGATGCTTACATAATTTCAAAGAGCATTTTTTATTTGGAAGGATTTGGGTGTTCTTTTCGGGTGATAAATAAAAACTCCCTTTAACATAATATAAGTTGTCTAGCTTTAATTTTTTGCAGGTGGATATCATATGTGGTGAAGAGATTTTACAGCCGGCAGTCATTTTGTACAACCTGAAGAGAGAAGTCAACAAGGATCAGGTACATACAGCACTCTGCCTGCCTTAATAATGTTTATGTTCCGTGTTAATTTAAGTTATGATGTACTCATCGTGGACAGCAGTCTGCCTGCCTTAATAATGTTTATGTTCCGTGTTAATTTAAGTTAAGTTATGATGAACTCATCCTGGACAGTACTCTGCCTGCCTTAATAATGTTTATGTTCCGTGTTAATTTAAGTTATGATGTACTCATCCTGGACAACACTCTGCCTGCTTTAATAATGTTTATGTTCCATGTTAATTTAACTTACGATGTATTATTCCTGGATAGTGCCCTGATTGAAACTCAACTTTAACTAGCCTAACACTCAGTAACACTAACAACACTATAACATTCTATAGCCTAGGCTGTATAATGAGTGCACTGAAGTTTGTTCAGTACACAAATTATTTCACAATAGTTATTCACTGATGATTCATACTGATGCACAGCTCTGTTTAGGACATATGAGAGCGCCCTCTGTTGATGTTTTTATCTGTGTTAAGTATAGAAATTTTGGTAAAACTTTGCAGATATGGAATATATAAACATTGGAGATTACAGAGTTGAAAAAAAGTGAATTAATTAGAAGTTAGCGAAAACTAGATAGGGTGTTTAAAGGAGGGGTGGCAAGCCACAAAACCTACCAAAGAGTCAGATTTTCAATTGGCTCAGTTGACCACTTTTGAAACTATGAATGAACACATCCCTGTTGTAGTAACTTCTAAATGCAACTATAAAAACCTCAATGAGAAAGTTTACTAACATGTTCATTAGGATTCAGTTCGATTACCTAAATACCTTGTTTGAATACATTCAAAACTTCACACCATTACTAGGGTCAGTGGAATGCAGTATTAATAACCAAATAGTAATCTAAAAAAAAAATACAAAATTCTTGCCTGTCCCCTTCTGCATTCAATTTGCAGAAGTGTTTTTTAATTGCTTTTATTTCCTACGGTTTAACTTCATACATACAGTTTACAAATTTTAATGAAATGCCCTTGCAGGATAATTTTCAGTAACCCAGGATGTGACAGATTTGTCTTTCCCTTCTCTCATCTGCAGATTGTTGATAATATACTGGTGCTTAGTTACAGTCTGGGCCTAGCACAATGAGACTCTGCCAGGCTGTGACATGACATATTCAAGATGAGTGGGTCAAATGTACCTGGGGATGTGTCCAGAAACAACTGAACAAAATACTCCACAAGATTCTTACGGAGATCTCAAAGTGCCACATGAGATGTCATGATGTCAAGATAAATTATCTCGCCATGCATCTCTTATTGATTATTGAAGGAAGTTGCAAGGAACATACTTTGTTTCAAAAGCAGTCCAGGTTGGTCATGTCCACATGTTAACAGAGGGTGTGGTATGGGTTGTCTTTATCTTTGGTAGATTGTTGATGATATGCTAGTGTCGGGTTATACTCTGAGCTTAGCAGAATGTTAAAGTAAATGCATATTGAATTGCAGGAGGAGTTAATGTACCGAAACATGCCGAGAAGCAAGCCTGCAAATGTACATTAAACAAGGTAGTCCCAACAGTAGCATACTTTGTTACAAAAGTAAATTTGCTTGGTAATGTTCATAATGCATTTTAGGGGTAACACCTGCTTCCTACACCCACTTAGAGACTCACAGTAACCAGAAAAACCAGAGGTTTTGTGATTCCTTGCTTCCTTATTGTTGAATTTCTTTTTTACTTTGTGTAAAGGTACTCAACATGGCCCGATTACGAGCTAGGCATCACACGCACATACACACACAGGTGGGTTTTACACTGTCCGAAGACTCCATTGTATTTTCCTTTGTCCGTGCCCTAACCTGACAATACCCTAACCATTGTTCGAACGTCCGAGGACCTTTTGTTCCTATTGAA
>JAODFY010200446.1:0-10622 GCA_027580055.1 Paracaudina chilensis | reverse complement strand
AGTTGTTTACATTTATTTTCCCTGCTTCCACAGGAGTTTATTCCGACCGTCGCCACCCTCTGCAACAAAGGCATCCGTCCCAGGCACTGGGAGCAGATGTCCAATCTGGCCGGCTTTGATCTGACCCCTGACTCTGGGTCCACTCTAAGGAAGGTCCTCAAACTCAACCTGGGACCTTACATGGATAAATTTGAGGGCATCAGTGCTGCAGCTTCAAAGGTAAATAAACAGTCATTTCTTTGTTGTGCTTGCATGGGCATAGCAACCACAGTAATTTATGTTAGGTGTTTGGGTGCTGATTTCAATGCAGAACCATGGCTTCAGCAGTATTGTATACCTCAAGACCAAGTCTTGGTTTCAGCATTGGGCCTTGGTTTCTGCAGCATTTTAGGAATCAGGGGACCGGCCATGGTTCTGAACCCCTGGTTTCAATCTATTTGCCATAGTAGCCTCTGGTTTCAGCAGTGTTATTGAACTTGTGCCAAAACTCATTTCGTTTTCACAGTGATGGAAATTTCTGCCCACAGGTGGAGAGGGATGATCACAGGTAGTAGGGATGAATATGTAATTTTCCATGCAAACTGGTGTAATTAACTTCTAAAAAAAATGGCGGGTATATACCCCCCACCCCCTCCTCCAAAGATTTCTGCCCATGATTTGGTGACAGTAGAAGTTGGTTCACTGTAATAGATCTGTTGTAAATTTCTGACCCAATTTGTTGGTGCATATTATCATGTTTTCTTTTTGTTGGTTTGCCCTTGCTCTTTATGGACACTGCTCCCATTGACAAAAAGTGCCCTCCCTCCCCCAACACTCCGCTCCCCCGCTTCCAATTTTGGAAAATGATCTCATAAATGTTACTACTTAAAGGAATTCTACATCTTGTTGGCCAATAAATCGTTAGCTTAACATTCTGACGTTTGCTCTCCTCAGGAATTTTCTTTGGAGAAGGCAATGCAGCGTATGTTAGAGGAGTGGGGTGAGATATCCTTCGGCCTGACCAGCTACAGGGACTCGGGGGTCAACATCTTGGCATCAGTGGACGAAATACAGACCTTACTGGACGACCAGATAGTGAAGACCCAGACAATGCGGGGGTCGCCGTTCATCAAGCCCTTCGAAAAGGAAATCAAGGTCAGTTGTTATTTGATGATGATATGACCACAAGTGGTGACGTATGGATGGAGTATGCATGAAGGGGAATTAAGATGGGGAGGGGGAATTGTGATTGAATTGGAAGGGGGAATTGAAGTTGAATGGGAAGGGAGAATTGAGGTTGAATTATGTGGGGAATTGAGGTCATACAGGGGAGCGAATTGAGGTTGGATGGGAGGGTGAAATGTGATTGGATGGGGAGGGAGAATTGACGTTTAATGGGGAGGGGAATGGAGTTTGGGGGGGAGGAGAATTTAGGTCACATGGCGAGGGAATTGAGGATGGATATGGATGGAATTGAGGTTGCATGGGGAGGGGAATTGGAGTTGGATAGGGAGGGGAATTGCAGTTGGATAGGGATGGGGAAATGAAGTAGGTGTTAGGGGGGGGGGGAAGCCATTCCTTTAACTTACATTTTGTGAACTGTTGCTTCAAATTCATTTCTTGGATATGTCTCATCAATAAAAATTGATCTCTCATTTGCCACCAGGTGTGGGAGGAGCGACTACTGCGGGTCCAGGAAACCATCGACGAGTGGCTCAAGGTCCAATCCCAGTGGCTGTACCTGGAGCCCATCTTCAGCTCGGAGGACATCATGCAGCAGATGCCTGAAGAGGGACGCCTCTTCCAGACGGTAGACAAATACTGGAAGGAAGTCATGAAGTACACCACCAGGGACCCAAATGTAACATTTTATTTGCTACTACAAGGAACCTTTTTTTTTTCATTTAAATATGGTAAATCATTTCTCCCACCCCATCCCATGTATGTTAGTAATCTTCTAATTTGGTCAGCTCAATTGCTGTTAGGTATGGGCAAACCAGATCAGAGGGTGGGCCAAGTGGGCATGGCCCAATTTTGAGTGGAAAGGTGGGCCCTTTGGAAAGGAATATTGATATTGTAAAGGGAGTCAAGGGAAAGCCTGTTACCAGCTCTGCACGGAGCTGAACAAAACATTGATATATTAAGAACGGAACAAGCTTGATGTATGAGTGCTTATTACAGGTTCTTGTAAGCCTAACTGTTAGACATGTTTTTCATATTTTAACAAAATTCTACATAGGTCTAAGTTTAAAAAATTAGTTTAAAAAAAAGCCCAAAACCCTTAAGGGTCATTTGTAATACTTTTTTTCTTGATTTACGTAACTGTGATGACCCTCCATTAGACTACCCAAAATATAACAATTCTAACATTATTCCTGATTAGTAACACTTTTGCTATCTGTTCATATTACAAGTTTACACACAAATTTCAATTGGGGATGACTTCTCTCTTTATTTACGTATCAAACCCAAACTTGTCGGTAACATCTTTGACAAAAGAAAAAGAGAGTTTTGTTTTACTTCTTAATCCATTATCAGGTGTTGGCAGCCACTGCAATGTCAGGGATTCTGGCCAAATTGGTGGAAAGTAACGACCTGCTGGACAAGATCCTGAAAGGACTGAATGCGTATCTTGAGAAGAAGAGGCTTTACTTTCCCAGGCAAGTTTTTTTCTCAGTTTCCATCCTATATATCGACAGTTCCAGTAGGGTTTGTTCTAAAAGTAACTTTGGACAGTACTAGAACTAGTGTGGAATTTTATCCCCTTATATGGTGATGGCTAGGAGAATAGGATGGACCCTTTTTCTTGCTGGAATGTGAAAAAAAAAAAAAAAAAATCTTTTCCCCTGTCCAAATTATAATTATAAAGCAGACTAGATGGGGACCGATTGGGGTTAGGGGACATGCCTTTAATTTTCTACAAAGTAATTTTGGGGAGAATGAACTTGTGCCCCCCCTCCCCACCCCCTATTGGCCTATCCTGGACCGACCTGACCATCCTTGCATTCTAGCATTTCTGTACTGTGATGAATGCTTAAATATTGTAAACTTTGGCCTTGACAGGTTCTTCTTCTTGTCAAATGATGAAATGCTGGAGATTCTGTCGGAGACCAAAGATCCCCTGCGTGTGCAGCCACATCTCAAGAAATGTTTTGAGGGCATCGCCAAATTGGAGTTCACAAAAGCCCTGGATATTCTCTCCATGCTAAGCTCAGAAGGAGAAAAGGTATGAAAAGGCAAATCTCTGGCCTCTTTGAGATAGTAACAATAATTTATTTCTTATTAAAGCCTCCTTTGTGACTATGAAAGTTTGGCTATTCTACTTGTCATTCCCATTGTTTCCTCACTCACTGCAGAGTTATGGATTATCTCCTAGTTATTCTTGACAAAATGCATTTCTTCTCTGACAGGTCAAGTTGACAAGTGTGATCTCCACCTCGGAGGCGAGAGGAGCTGTTGAGAAGTGGCTCCTGCAAGTGCAGGATGTGATGTTACTTAGCGTCAGGGATGTCGTAGAATCGTCCTTCGCAGTAAGTGATTCTGATTCTCTTTGGAAAAAAAGTATTGTGGTCAAGTGGTCAAGGTTTTGACTTGAAAAATGATCAAGACAGGTATACTTCCTTTTTCTAACCTTATGGAGACAAACAATAATAGTTATAAGTGGATGTTGATGAGGCACCAGCCGAAAGCATGATGGTTTGTAGGATCAGTATGAATTGCCCATTTCATAACAAACACAGTTTTATTCAAAGTCAAATCTTGCATTTAAAGTGTTGAGAATTGGGAAAAAAGTAGCAGAAAATCTGATATTTGTATTTGTTATAGTTTCTCTGCTGTTTTTAATATTTTGCCCTGAACATTTTATTATATCATTTCTGGTGATTGCCAAACAATGTATGATAAGTTCCATATCGATTAGGGAATAATGACCAGATGCGCGGGTTTCTATTACCAAATGAAAACCAGGATGACGTCATTCAGGAAGGTAAAGCGGGCCCGAGGTGCAGCCGAGGGACCACTGCCTTCCTGGATGACGTCAGACTGGTTTTCATTCGGCAATAGAAACACAAGCATCTGGTTATTATTTCCATTCATAAACCCTTAATTTTGAGTGTTTTAAGTGATAAAATACACAAATAAATGAGAAAAAAATTACTTTGTGTTGATCACATTATTCTCCTAACATTAACAAATCATGACTCATTTACTATGACATTACAGTCAAATAACTGGAAAGCTATTAAAATGATGACAACATGACGTGAACATGAAATATGAAATTGGCCCTAGCTTAGGCTAATTGTTTAAGTCTAATATACATATGATTTAATATTAACAGATTTTCTTACTCAAATTTATATGATTAATAGTGTAAAATAAATTATTTTGATGAACAATTTTTTTAAAATTATTAATACTTTGTTGAAGGATGACGACAGGCGAGATTGACCTAGTGTTCATAGCAACCGTATAGAGCTAGCCTAACAGTAACAATATGCTTTGATTAGGTTATGGATTATAGGCTAAAACCTAACGTTAGGCCAATAACATCTTTCGTACCACCAAAATACAATGAGTGGTCTTTTTGGATATGTTCAATTCTCCTTGAGGTACCTTGGCTTGCTTGCTGGCCGGTCCTCTGTACTGCATTCGAAACCGGTCTCTAATGACTTCTCAGCCAATCAGAAGGCTGGGAAATGACGTAAGGGTTTATGAATTGTTTATATATATATATATATATATATATATCAATGTTACTAATTATGTTTATCTCTGCTTCTTTTGTTCTTGTCTTTTGCCCAGTCTTGCTGATCACCGCTGGAGAAGATGAGGAAAACCAGAAGGCCGACGAAGGAAACAACGGCAGATATCCCAAATATCTTAAACCACTGCTCTTTAGTTTGCTAGAGACAAAACAAATCAATATATACATTTATGGCAGTTACCATGAAATCCATTAGCCAAGTGAAATTGCAAATGTGGCAATTACACCCAACCCCTCCCCCCCCCAAAAAAAAAATGCTGAATGAAATATGAGTGGTGTTTCAATGCCATTTTTACTCCACTTAATTAACATAATTAGCTACTTTATCCTCAAATGCCTAAAATGCTCAGAAAGTAACAGGTTTAATCTACTTAGTATGGACACCTCAATTAAGCTTTGCACCAATTGTATGGTATTCCTATGGTATATTTTCTTCCACAACGGACCCTGATTTACAGAGTGTCGTATGTGGAGTATAGCAACCCCATGGTCTTTGTTAGCAAGTTGACACACCCAAAATAAAAAAATAAAAAAAATGTTTATGCTTAGTTTATTGATATGACAATTAGTATGGCACGAAATGATTCTGGCCTCAACCCAAGGAGCATGACCAACTCATTTCATTTCACAAATCTTTATTTCAGTCATATAACAGTACATTGAAGTGCTGAATGAGGTAGCGAAAGAGAAACATAAGTGAATAAAAGATCAACTTTGAACAGGAGAATGAAAGACCGAGTTTTTAAGGAAAAACTTGTGAGGAGGAATCCCCTTCCATAAACTCTCAACATGAATGTTCAATACAATCCTTCAGCTTTTAAGTGTTTTCAAATAATGACCTCTAATGACTCCTCGATTACTTTTGACCTCACATGCCTGAACCCCAGAAGGAACCACTATACCTAAGAATCATCATGACCAACTTTCAACAATATAAAGCTGTAGGATAAGGGAAGTGTTTTAATATAATGACCCCTCGAATGACCTTTGACCTTAATTCCTGAACAGCCCGAAAGGACTACTTTCAACAATGTAAAATACGATACACAGATTTCCTCAATGTGCATGCAGCAACCAATGTTAAACAATTTGCAATAAAATTTGTAGAATTATTAAATTGCAAGCTAAGTCTTACATCTTCATTGATGAAGAGTGACACCACCAGTGGCCCAAGAAATCCTGGGATGGTTGCCACGGTGTTAGTGATGCCCATCAAAAGACCGGCGTAACGAGGAGCTATGTCGACGTGATTGATACTGAACCCGCTCACAGTGATCCCTGCACCGCCCACTGAACCAACCAAACAGAAGACAGAAAGGAATACGTTGCATCCCGCTAATCCAGCACCAATCAGGAAAGCCCCTTGCAAAAATGCCCCTGAGGAAAAAATAGATAAAAACCAATAAATATTAAAAATTATGGCTCAGCAGATTGTGGAACCACCGCCCCCCCCCCCCCTGGGGGCAATAAAATGTAATGAACTTATACATCTTGTTACGTGAATAGCTGATGTATTCAGGAAAACTTCCCTCATTATCCTATGGTTTTAGGAGATAGATCATTCTATTATCAGTATTTGTGTATTGAATATTCCATTATCCTATATAAATTGGGCGGCATATCATTGTATATTTGTGAATTTAATTAAGTGTAAATATGGATTAAACACAATGAAAAGTAAACTGTTTGGTATTATAAAGTAAAAGTGAAGTCAAATAAATTCCAGGAATGAAACTACAGGGCAGTCTATGATTGATCTGTTCCTCATTCCTCGTTGTTACATACTATTGGGTCTGACTGAAATCCTGGGTCGGACTGCTCGTATTGCTAGGTTATATTTGTGGGTCACTGCCTTAATAATTGCTGCAGCGCGGATCTGGATATCTCTCTACAGGGAACCCATGGATCTGTGGCCCTCTCTGGACGAACCTGGTGGATCTGCTTCCCGCTCTGACGGAAACCTTTGACCCAATTGTTTAGCAGCCATAAGAGAACCCACTAAGACATCGCAACAATCTTGTATTTGCTTTTAATCTTGACACTCCTTAAAAATATTTGTAACTGGAAAATGTTACAGTAATTAATAGTTTGTGATTCCTTGCCTTGGCAAAAGGAATCTATGTAGTCGCTCTCACTTCCGGTGTATGGACGTATGTGTGTGTGTGAACAGCGACCGTCATGGATCCTGATTTACTTGATAACGAAATTTTCGGATCTTCGTCAAATTTGGTACATACATTTTACATATTAAGAGAAAGAACCCTATTGAAATTGGCCTTGATTGATGTTCACATGACCTAAATATAGGTAAAAATCGTAAATCCTAAAATAGGCCAAACTCAGTGATGCCTGAAGTCATATTGATTAGGGTCATATTTGGTACGTATGTTCCTCATAACATGTTGAACGCATGCTGTATGTTTTGCTGGGGTCAAAGGTCGAAATCGTTTTACCATCTTGCCAAAGCCATTGGTGTTGGTCAATATATATTCTCCCAACCATGACTAGGCATTCGCAATACGTTCTCCCAATCAGGGTTGGGAGAATCATTACGCGACACATGAGGCTCAATAGCCAATAACATACAGTGTAGGCCAACTGCCAACACTGAATGTGTGACGTATGTCCGGTACGTACATGCAATCACGTGGGACTCTATGGCCAATCACATAAACCCAACACTGAATGTTTGACGTAAATCGGTACCATATACCATGACCATAACTAGCCGTACTACCCACCTCATTTACGTACGTACGATCACTGCATGACCAAACGAATGCGCACTCCACCCATGTTTTTTTTTTGGAACATTTACACACTATAGCATTGACAATTTTGGAGCCTATACCAGTAAATGATTTACAAATTTGGGAACATCAGTTATTTTATAAATGTTTTGACAGGTCCTTGAATGAAAAACTTGAATAAAGCCTAGTCAAATATTACTTCAGGATATAAACTACACGCGCTCCACTCTACAGGCCAACAGAAACGTCTCTAGAGGCCCAACAGAGTAGCGACCTCTCCTTGGTATAGGACCGGTTCTCGCTTGGCTATTAGTATTATGATTATCCGGTTTCAGTTATGATTTGTCTTCTAACTATCAAATTTCAAATGGATTACACAGAAATATCGGCAAGGAATCACTACGCAATTTGCGTTCTGGTTTAAAATACAACTACAAAATTGTGTATCCATGTGATAACCAAAACCACACACAGTCTATATGTATCAATATATACATGTACACAATAGCCTTTAATAGGCTTTACTGAGGCTTTTGTTAACTCTAGCACTATAATGCAAGTTCTGTATATATATAATATAGGTATGTATTTGAGTTGACAAACAACAATTTGGTCCACTACAGAATGTAATAATGCACAGAAAAAGAAAATAAATGTTCTAAAAAAATAATAGAAAGCAAGTACAGTAACACAGTTTGTCATTGTTTTTTATTCAATTGTATTCCATCATTCATTAGACACAGCTTAATTGGAAGGAAACCACCTACCCTTTCAGGGTAGATTTCTATCAATACAGATTCTGACATAACGCAGTATTTTATTCATTAATTACCGATATATACCGGATAATACCGCCCAAGCCTACTTTAACCTCATTGCTACCTCTAGCCACTTACCTCATCATATGAAATCTAAATCAACAGTTGTGTTACACTAATTTAATCTTGCATGGCCCAATTGCCTAGATCTATCTGTGAGTAATACAGCCAGAATTATATTAACAATTTAAGCAGGTACAGTAGTCTCAAGAGGCTGATTGGTTTACTTTTACATGAGTAGCAACTGTCAGATTTTGTTTCTAATGCATACATGTAAATACACCTTTGGATTCTAGCAACATAGTATTATTTTAGCAAATAGATATTTTAATGCCTGGCTTCAAACTGGATGAATTTGTGATCATCAGTACTGTGTGTGTGTAATCTGGTATTTCTCAGCAGGGAAACTACTGTATGGTGAATTTTTTAACAGTACTTGGTACATAGGTTTGCCATACAGAAGTGACCCTATTTATTTTACAAGAGGTCAAAGAGGAGTGAACAGAGATCAATCAGGCTATAAACTTGGTACTTGGAAGAAAACATGTTTTTATCTCATTCTTTGTATTCATGTACAGTATTTTCCTATTAGTTAGTACATGATCCATGCATGTTCTTTTTGGTGGAGGTCAAATGTCATATGAGGTCAGTATATGAAAAACAACAACAAAATGGTAAACACTAAACAAGATAACCCAATGAAGTGAACATCCATGAATCCCATATTTGGCATGTAGGTTTGACATAATGAGTACAAAAACAATTGTTTTGGTGGAGGTGTAAGGTCAACAGAGGTCTGTAATCACCATAATTTGACAAGGCCAAGTTGAATTAAACCTAATTGCTACATGTACATGTTCCTGGTAGTGAGATCCAGTAAGATCCATATTCTTTGGCATAAGAGTCAAATGTCATCTGAGGTCACATATATATATGCAAATCAGCAAAACCTTATCAACACGATTTAACTCAATCTTAAGACGAACATACAGATGTGAATCCCATATTTGGCATGGAGGTTGACCATCAAAGAGTACAATCAGCCATTTGTTTTTGGTGGAGGTCAACTGCCAGGTAAGGTAAACATAGGTCAATCAGAGGTCAACCACTGACAACATTTTGAATACCATATCTTGACAAGCTAATTCTTGCTACTGTACAGTACTACAGTACTGTATGTATGTTCTTATATAGGCCTATTATTTGTGAGCACTTGCAAGATCCCTTAGATTCTTTCCTGTGAGGTTCAAAGCCAGCATATAATAGCAAAAACCTTGTATGATTTAGGGATATACTGTATTAAACATGAAAACATGCAAACATGATGAATTGTAATACTAGGGTCTAGGAATGAATTGTAATACTAGGAATGAATTGTAATACTAGGAATGAATTGTAATACTAGGAATGAATTGGAATACTAGGAATGAATTGGAATACTAGGAATGACAGCACAATGTGTGTTCATTATCCTTTGATGTGATGAGATATAATCATATAATCACAGTTTTGCCTTCTGTTATTATCGTCACTCATTATACAGTACATATCATTGCCTTTAATAGGCACATACATACTGTAACTAGTCTTTGGACTAAGGTTGTTCTTAATGTTCAACTAAGTTCCTGCAGGCATTTTTATGTTCCTTTGTGTATGAGTTTGCCCACAGGATGTTGTTGTCTAGAGGTCTACTAATTAATTTCCTTAACATGTTAATTCGTGTACATGTATACCATGAAAATCATACTGGATAAAAACGACTAATTGATGATATTTAGTATATATATTATACTGTAGGACGGTGCCAACACCAATAAATGTTCTGTACCACGTGTGGGTACTTATCCTGAAAATAACTGATTTGAGCAAATACATGTTTATTGAAATGTTAGAATTTGTGAATTTACGGTCAGGTATCCTAAAACATGGTCATCCTCAGGGCAACCAGGTAAAATAGACCTGTGAAAATGTTGGTTGCACATCAGTACTGTATATCTGGTTGTCTGGGACCACTGGATGCCTGTTAATTTCTAATACTCTTTGCAGGATGTGGAAGAAGTGCTTCAAGATAAACAATCTTTTATGGCAAAATACTCTAGATAATACTTGGACCAAAAATATTTACTTAAATTGTGTAGTACTGTACACAGCTAACAAAATTGTTTGGTTATATTCACAAACTGATGCAGTTACAGTAGTAACACTTTAATAACTGTTAGGAAGCTATGGGCTATTAAAGACCAAGTGACATGAAAACTTGACTTCAGTTATTCTAGTACCTTATATTTAGTACACTGAGGAAATCCAAAC
>JAODFY010200335.1:0-10623 GCA_027580055.1 Paracaudina chilensis | reverse complement strand
GTTTCATCATTATCCATCAAAGGGTGTGGGAGGAGTAGCAATTTGAATCAATTGTGAACAGACAGATAGATAGATACGTAGATAGATAGATAGATAGATAGATAGATAGATAGACATGCATGATCGCAATAGCTCACCCAGCCACATGGCTGAGGTGAGCTAAAAATAAAAACCAAATCCTTCCCACTTAATCAGTTGAATTTGGGAGAGATTAATTTGGTGTTTATTTTAATAAACTGGAGAGACACACTAAGTTGTCTGTTGGACAAGATTTAGAGTGAATTTGGTTGACATCAGAGCATAATCGTCCCTGACAAACAGACAAAGTGTTCAAGTGCTGCACTATTCGCTCATGATCCTACAGTGGAAAAGGTGTAACTTCATATATTAAAATCAAATAACCCAACTATTGATGTGGAATTTATCCAGAGGTTGACAAAAAATACTAAAATAAAGCAATATCGTTCATTGTATCACATCTGGTACATGTTATTCAAGGAAACGACTAACAAAATGATACCCATCCGAAAAGATCAAATTGGTCAATTGCAAGCATAATCATCTAAACATATTTTGAAACCTCTAGTTTAGTTTTGTAGATTAAGAGTCGGGAAGGACATGTTTGTCCTCATTAAAGACCCTGTACCACAGAAAACCCAGACTGCCAGATATGATCTTGGATGAACACCTGCTTTTCAGCCTTCTCTTCAAGACGAAGTGCTCAGAAGATAGCGAGACAGGTGTGTGACCCCATCCTGCTCATTTAAAGTCCCCTATCCAATGGATGTGAATGTACCCAATATTTTGACCACTTTCTCAAAGTCTGGGGAGGTGGAAGAAACTTTGCCAAACAACCTGAAGCGGACAACCACCATCAACAACTGCAGCACAGCTTCGAGGGACAAGTCATAAGAGGCCAGCTCGGGATTCAAACCCTGGACCTCCCGAATGCCAGTCGGACACTCTACTGTAGTATCAAAGTTTATCATTTGCTCCTTTTACACTTAATGAGTTGAGAAAGTTCCAAAATGGCACAGAGACATTCTAAGAAAATCATAACAATTCATATACCATGATTATTTATACAAATTGTTTTTGAGTTGTGCCCCCTGCCCCTCAACTAGTCAGTGCCACCCATGAGAAAATGTCTTGCCCTTGGAGCAAAAGCTCACCCGTCTAGAAAAACCACTATGCACAGTACGTACAGTACCACAAGATCAGGTGGAGATATTCATGCATTACCTGATTGCAACCAAAAATATAATGAAATGAATTGATGCTTGCATTATTACTTTGTGCTGTGTCGCCCCCAGTGTCTGCCTTAAGTTTGAAGAAGGCTTGGTAGCACGGAAATAGGAACGACATTAAATACACACAAATAAACAGTCCAAGACCTTTTATGTTGATTGATGATTTGTGTCTTTCCTGATTCTGGGGTTCATTAAAGATAACAGGTCATCCATTGAATGCTACGTAAACTACACTTCCTCAACATATTATTGAACATTCCCTTAATTACACACTTTACATGCATTCAGAAATGAGAGGTCATGGGTCACATTAAAGGGGTGGTATGGCTGGTCCAACTAGTAAAAAACTATGGTGGTATTGTGCTGCCAATGGAGCTTAACAGGGGTGGATGAGTACAATTTGTTGTGGGGGCAGGTAGGTAGGGCGCTGTAAATACTAGTATTACTACTATAGGCTTATCGATGACGAGACCAAGTATTCAGTGTAATCAATCAGGAAAACATGAAAGCGGAAGTGACGTTACTATTTCGACAATCGGTTCTCTTTAAATTGGCATTGCTGACTGCCCCAATTTTTTATTACCATGTTGAGACACCAAAGGAAACTGAAACATGGTACTGTGCAGTGGCAAAATGTCTTCTTACAAGTGGGGGAAAGGAGAGGTCACTGGGACGAGGATGATTAAGAAATATTGGTACCATTACTATACAAATCTGGGTAATTAAATGGCAACCTTTTAAAAAGTACCCTTTGTCTTACATTTATTGTACCTAAGTTTTGGATTTTCCTAATGTTATTAAATTAACTTCGAGCTGAAGATGCAACTATCACATCATGTTTAATAATATTTAAAATCCATACAGTACTGTATGGATGGATACAGTACTGTATTGTATCCATACAGTACTTGGAAGTTAATTTAATGACATTAGGAAAGTAATTGATAAACTTTGATAGTACCCATGAACGGGAGTGTCCTTGCCCTTCGTCCTTGACATTGCTCTCATCTTGGCTACATGGTACTTATGAAGGGCAAGGACACTCCCTTCATGGGTTCTATCAAAGTTTATCAATAACTTACCTAATGTCATTAAATTAACTCCCAAGTGATGATGGCTGCACCCCTGAGATTGTTACTCTTTTATTGACGACTTATATTGCATAGGGACGATGAAATTTTTTCTGGAAATAAATTATCTATATATCGAATAACAATTGTACAGCAGTAAATTTTCTATTTCTATATAGATAATTTATTTATTTCCAAAAAAAACAAAAATCTCTAATTCAATTTATAATGAAAAATCAAAGCTTTCTGGATGCAACTGTGATGTCACAAATGTTGCCAGATTCTTAATGACATTGGAAATGTAAACTCATTTCAAATGTTCTCATATCTCAACAACCAGAAACGCTATTGGAATTGGGACTTTAACCACTAAGTGGATAAAAGCAATGAGGATTAAAATAATGCTATGAATGTGTGGTTTCAGATTTAAACTGTGCTAGATTTGTTGCTTCCAGTGAACAAATATAAGAATACATAGATGCTCTCTGTGAGGTTTGAAGATCACTACAGTAGCTAAGTTTTTAAGTCAATGTTCAACAAAATTGCACAGCTTAATTAAATGATATTGCTATCAGGCCTGGTCAGGGGTATTTTTAAGCAGAGGGGCAGTGATCGAACTTCTAGATCATTTTGGTAAAACTCAAAGGTTGGCTAGCTGTTAATGCCCGTCTAAAAATTGAGGTGGGCTATTGTATTTTTCTTGGACATGGAGTCTATGTATCATTAGAACTTACATGTAGGCTTAATGTAGCTGTTTTAACCACTTTAAATAACACTGACATGTTTGGCTTTTCATCTATAATTCACAACAGGTGCAGAGACCATTCAATTGAATATGTATTTGCAATGAAAATAAGACAAACGTGTAAATTTATGACCCAGGCAAACACAATGTCATGAAGACGGGCACAATAGAATATCAAGGAGGGGATATCATAGCCCACCTAGGACAGTTGTTCTGCTCCCAAGGCAGGCAGTGAGGCAGGCACAAGCAATCGCCCACCAGGCCTGTGTTATGTAGCTTAGGCATGCTTTCTCAATAAACCAACCCGCCCAGATTAGTGATCACCGCACACAGTAAAAGTATTTTTGGTTGGAGGAAAGCAAAGTTCAAATATTCCTTTCTCAGTCTTTAGTGAGTAAACCAAAAATGCTCTAAGTAGGATTCAACAGTTTGTAAAAAAAATTAGTTAATTTTATCAATAGACAATTGTTACTGGCAATTCCTTAAAGAACCATTTATAAAAGAATAACCCAGTACTATAGTAAAAATATTTTAAAAAAATTAAAAAATTTCTTCAAAGGATGAAAAAATCATACTAGATTGTTGAAGTCACAATCATAACAACATTTTGGTTGTCATGCTTTACCTATGAGAGTTCTAGCATTAATTCTGGGGAACAAAGATTAGTACAGCGACCTTGCCTGCCAGTTCATGGTTTTGCCTTCACATGGTCAAGGAGGGGTCCCACTATAGTACTGTCATGACTACCAAACATAAACAAACATTTAACTGGTACTAACTTCCAAATTCTAAACACTCACTCCTCAGTGTTACATGCATCAGTGAATTCTGTACACAGGCTTTAATTGGCTTTGCCAGCAGGTCACACCTCCCAGGAGGATTGTGTGTTTACCTAAAGGATTAACAGTGGTAAGATGGGCACTGCCTAGGTCCAATGACCAAAAAAAAAAATCCTTATCAAAGGAGGAAAAAATCATACTCAATTATTGAAATCCCAAATCATAACAAAATTTTGGTTGTTGCAGTCAACTTGTTGAGATATTGATTTTACTGTTTAAATCAATTTATATCATTAATTAAACATCTGGCAACATGTAATTTCATCGGTGCACTTGGGACGAAAAACTCATTGGCTTCTTCATCATTTAATTACCGCTCGTTTTCTTCTTTGTAATGATATTGATTTGTCTTAAATCAGTTCATATTTTCATTTTAATGAAAATTTGGCGACGCGTTATAAAATCAGAGCACTTGATTTGTACGTGTAAGCCCTTTTTTTTTTTCATTATAATTTAATTACTGGTTTATATGCCACTGTGCAAAAAAACAAACAAAAATATTAAAGCAATAATCAGGGTTTGAGTGCTGAGAATTTCCCTTCTTTCACCAAAAGGAGATTTTGCCATTCATTTCCCTTGTTACTTTGTTAGTACTTGTTGAGGCGGTATATATATACATTATTCATCATTTTGGAGAATATGGTGACAAATTTTGGGGGATACGTCCCCTCCACTTTTTTTTAATAGTGGGACACCAATGCATTTTGGTCCAATGCAGTTAAGGTTATTGGCAGAAGCATTTTTTTTTTTTTTGCAATAACGATGTGCTGGCAATAACGGGAGTATCGACCATTTAATGCCTTAAAGCTTAATCAATACTTGACCCAACCCCCGTAAAATAATGTACTACGTGATTATAGCAAAGAACAACAAATAAAACAAAATATTAAATAGAAGTCGGCTCTCAAATTTCGCTGGCCTAGGGAAATCCGGGATTAATCTTATTTAGTTTTTTCCCCCCTCAAGGATGTTCACTGGATAGACTGTTGTTGTAACAACAATCTCCCACACATCCTGGTTCTTGAAAAGTTATTCCAGCATAAAAATAACAATCCGCAGAAAATTAACTCTTTAACGACCAGGTGTCCTTGTCCGATGTGAGTTGGATGCATGAAAATGATCCCAAACCATTCCCAAGTCATTGCTAGAAATCTCAATTCCATGTGGAAGGTTTGAGGGGAGGGGAAAAATAACATGGTTTATTTAGAGTAGTGTATGACCAATTTCCCACCCCAAAAATATGCTAGATCGGTAAGAAATGCTAATTGTATTAGGGAAGGTGAAAGTATAGTCCTTTATAGCGCTGTGTATCACACTATACACATGCACGTTAGGCTGCAAAACCACAAATGGCACTAACGGCGGTCCATTGTTTTCTTTCAAAAATATTACCTGTGCACCAATACAAATTAACTCTAGAAAAGGTTTCATCGAGGAACTGGTATTCTTCTCCTCTTCGGCAAAATTCATGTAGAGATGGATGCAAAGTTGCCTCCTAGCTGCCATCTTGTGTTTCCATGCTAAGTCAATAGGATTTTGTATTTTGAATGCATGTATATGAGGTGTCACAGATCTAAATCAGCACAAGCCAATTCCCATTTTGCTATCTCTCTTTACCCTGTATATAGTGTGTGTTTGAAAAAAAATGTTGCAAAGCGTGTAAAATTGACACCATTGGCTGTTAAAGGGTTAAATAAATAAACCTTTCTTGGAAGATGCTCCTACACAATATAAAGTTAACAATAAAATGCAATGAAAGTGAATAATTTTTTACCTTCCTTTGAGATACTGACCAGGGTCATAAACAGAGGCTATACCTCAATATATATTTTTTTTTTTAAATCATAATAACATCATCAATTGTTCTAAATTTATTTTATAATATATCACAAAAATAGTTAAAACTACTATTTTGAATAACAAAATATGACTTTTCTCTTAAAGCAATAATCTGAGTTTGAACCCTGAGAATTACCATTTGTTTTACCTTGTTAGTTTTGATTAAAAGACTCCCTCTATTGTTCACATTGTAAATTTCCCTCCTATTTGCGAAGAAATTAGGCCATAACTGTAGGAGAGTTGCGTTTTGTCAGTGAAATTTTTTCACGGAACTAGGCCTACACTTGTACACTGTATAAATATCACCTACTGAGGTGTTATGTATATTATCGGTCTTTGTTCAGAAAATCGGTACATTTTATTGCAAATTATTACCCTTCGATACATATATAGTCACACTGTGCATTATGATGTGGTATAATGATGACAAAATCGTTAAAAATAAACCCGGATTATTGCTTTAATGCGATGTTATCATCACCCCATCCATAGTTTGTCAAGTTGAAAAACTATACGAGGTACGTGATTCTCTACTCCTCGGCGAGTGTTTAAGTTAAATAATAGCAACACTTTCAGATTTCACTGATTTTGTCTGGTGACAGATTCACTCAGTATAACATATATACAGTTATACACGTTTTAATATGAACGGCCAATAAGATATATATAATACAGGGCTTGACCTAAGTTTCAAAAGGGGCATAAAGCATACATTCACTGTCAGTGGACTTGAAGGGCACTTTGAAGGGCACTGTTGCATTCTGGGGTCAAATTAAAAGGCATGACATGGCAACTTCCACATTTTCAAAGGGCAGCTTGGTATTTAATAACCAACCTAATAATTACTACATCAACTACTGCAGAAGCAAAAGGGCATTGCAGCATTTTTTGCTGTCGTGGGGTGAAATTTGAGAGGCACATACGACAGCACTTTTCTGAAAAAATTAAGAGCATGGCCGCAAAAGCTGTTGGGGCTGTGGCTTAATTCAAGCCCTGTCATAAATATACATAATTCCTGATAGTAATTTTATAACCTTGATGATTTTTTTGCTAACAATTTTTGTTGACAGCATAGCATTTTGGTTACATGGCAAGTAAAGGCGATCGACTGTTAGGTGTACAACAGTGTGGTATTAACTTAAATATTTTTTTTTTACAGATTTCATACCTACATGTAGGGTCTAGCTATTAGCATATCTTTGCAAATCTGTATCATTTATTTCAAAATTTTGATTACCACATGTTCGATAGCTGCCTATTTTAACAGCTAGTTGTGATAGTGTATCTGCCACGGCTTGTGTGATGTTTTGTACATATGTATGAACAAAGAAAAAAATCTTGCCATATGATTCTCGGTATGGCGGGAAGCATTCTTTGATGGCAGCGGCATGCCAATATGGATGTCACTGGACGCCATGGACCGCAGTTAGGGCATATTTTAACAAAAGATTCTGCCAATGAGCTGGTACATGATAGATAACACCTGTTATGTTAATTCAAGGCAGGTATGTTAAGTCATGAATGTAAATCATATCACCATTGCAACATACACTCTTGAACATTTATATGATTAATATTTGTTAATATAATTTCTGTTGGTGGTTCATTGGGTTCAACCATGACAAAATACCAAGAACCACAGAGGCTTCATATGTCTGAGACAGCCTCAAACTTCCTGACTACTGAAAAGAAATGTGGTCATGAGCCTACAGGCTAAAACATTTTTCTAGGAACACAGAGGACCCTTCAAAGAAACTTTTAACCAATTCAAAACAGTTCTGACCAAAATCACATTAGTCAGGCAAATTCATGTGAACAATTATTCAACATTTGACCAAAGTTTAAATATCAGTTTCTTGATTAAAAAAAAAAAAAATATTAAAAGGTATATTATAATTAGCACCAGTTGTATAAACAGCTGAAACCCAGTTGACTATAAATCTACAACCAGGAATCACGTCTTAGAGTGTCCCAGTTATTTTAGTTCTGGAACTTAGTAGATAAACTGAAGAATTTGAGAGATTTGCTAGACTTGTAAAACCAAATATTCCAATAGCCACATGTGGGTAATTTTTGGTTCCATGCCAAAGGCATCTACTGTATGTGGTCACACAGCATATGTGTGTATTTGTGTGTTTATACTGTTTAGTCCATGCAACTGATGACAAGAACAAAAGAAATTCCAGTCATCGGTTGTCGAGACAATCACAAGGTTAGCGTGCAGACAAAACAAAATGTCACGGGTTGTCGGACAAACATATAACAAGTTGGTGTGGGTGTGTATGTGGATGTGATGGCGGGTTGTAATCAGGTATCCCAACCTCCATGAATGTCACACTTGGCATAAAGTTTCCTCACATTGAGTACATAAAACCTTTTTTTTTTTTTGGTGCTGTTTCCAAGGCCATTTTAGGTCACCATAGGTCAAACAGTGAAAACCTTGTAATTGAAATAACTGGAGAATGCAAAAGTATAAAGAGGTCATATTTTACCTAAATGTTGATGGAGTACAAGAAACCTATTGTTTTCGGTGCTGTTTCAAGGTTAATTTGAGGTCAACAGAGGTCAAACAGTGAAAACCTTGTAATTGCAATATATAACTGGAGAACTCAAATGTTTAAAGAGGTCATATTTGACCTAAATGTTGCTCATATGGAGTACAAGAAACCTTTTTCTTTGGGTGCTGTTATTTGAGGTCAACAGAGAAACTGTGAAAATGCAAAAATGTCTACATATGACGCTGCTAGTAAATCATACACTATTTGAGCCACTGGTCTACTCATCCGTAAGGGGATATTAAAGCCTGTTGTCACATAATTATCCTATGATCCACCTGTGTCCATTGAGTAAATATAAATGACCATGTGGCTGTGGTGGTGTTCAGACAATCCATCTAGATGTGTGACCTGGATGTTTACAATAAATAAAATGCCATGTTTGTAGGTTGCGGGGTCCGACAACATTTTTATTGTGTCCTGGGGAGGGGTCTAAAGAAAGGGAGTACCACATCCCCATTAATTTTTTTTATAATTTATGGCAAGGAATCCCGACACACACTTGTTTTTTCAAAAAGCGAAATTTTTCCACGGACAATAAAAAACAAAATAAGATTAATCAGAAAAGCGTAATACCTGCTAATATATCAATGTCCTGTGCAACCACTCAATTCAGAGGGAGGAAGGTTATATGGATTTCAAATTGATTGATGAAAAAATAAGTAATAAAACAACCATGAAAATATAACCCAAAATTCACAATGGTGTCAAGGGCTTTTTTTCATTATAAAAAGAAAGGATCCTAATCTTTCCTCTTTTTGTTGTTGTATGTCATATTGGATATGCATGATTGACAGGAAGCATTACCAGAAAGTGGAAATTATGCCGTTTTCCCCTCTTTTAATTCAAAAACATTCCTGTCCTATAGGAAAGGAACCTAGCCCTGAAAAATACTGCGAATATGGTATCCCCTGAGAAATTTATTTCATATCCCCAGGAATTTGCGAGACGTACACAAGGAGACTTCTTCCCAGCACTCAGGCACAGAGAATCTGTTGCCACTATAATGAATATTAATGATGCCGTCCCCATGGCAACTGCTGACAACTGGCCGTGCGTCATTGTCGAATCAAGAGCGAGAAAGTCTGGCCGACAACATGAACGCCGTCAGGAAACATTAATTTGGGAGTGAGAGAGGGAGAGCCGCCGTTTACATAAATGCAGCAGTTTGACGAAAATTGTTGTTAGATAATTTATAATAGAAACCTGTAGATAGCTTTATGTGATAAGAAGTAGCAGAGAGAATCTAAGGAACTATTTAATGTTCTGTTAACGTTTAAAAGTTACTATAATATTCCATTTACTTTCTTTTGTTGTTCTTGATCTAGAATATAGCCAATGTACATAGCAATGACGAGGAGTTGATGTCATGATATGAGAAATGGTTTACTATAATCTCTTATCTTTTAGTTCCAACATGGTTGCAATGGACAATTATGCAAGAATGTTGTATCATGGTGCACCACAATGACAAGACCTGCATTTCTCTTTTTACCAATGTGTACCCCCTCTGGAAAATAGTCCTTAAAATGCTGTGGCGGCTATTTCATTTACTCAATGTCTAGTGACTTTTGATTTCATCTGAATAGACAAAGGGAGGGCATAAATGAAAGCACAAACTTTGTATGTAGTCAATCAGCTTGATCTTTGCCATTTTTATGAACTGTACATGTTTATATACATGTGCATTTAAAATGATGGTACAGTAAGGCCGTGGAACGGTATCACTAATTTTGAAAACTTGTAACTAAAAGTCTACAATGTAGATGGTCATGGCATATAAAATTGTAAATGCTATTGATGGCCCACTTGGTCAACTTCAATGTGATGGGGTAGGGATAACTGCTTGAGAACTTGAGAACTCTAGGAACCATTGAACGGAACAAAATTAGTGCATATATATGGAGAATGGAGAAGTTAATTGTGTTGCGTTCCCATATATACAAAAAATAGTTGGGCAGACTACCCCTACATGTATGTTGTCCTATAGATTAATCTACAGTGTGAATTATGCAGGTGTATTATTACAGTACTTAAAGGTGGGGTTTCAAGTAGCCAAACCTACAGTACCAAAAAGTCAGATTTTCAATTGGCTCAGTTGAACACTTTTGAAAGTAGGAATGAACACATCCCTGTTGTGGTAACTTCAAATGCAGCTCTATATAAACAACACCTCAGTGAGAAAGTTTACCAACATGTTCATTAAATTAGGAATCTGTGAGTTCTCGGTGTGACCGGAATGTCATGTGGCTTCGCTAGGTGCATGTCCACAAAGAAAAATCCTTCAGTCCGTGTTTCAAAAATCAGAATTTTATTGATTAAATG
>JAODFY010200114.1:0-10624 GCA_027580055.1 Paracaudina chilensis | reverse complement strand
CGGCCGCGATTCCTGGTAGCTACTCGCAGTTTCGAGGCCCCCGTGAACCAGTAAGGACGTGCGGTAAAGAGTTAAGGGATGCTCCAAGTTTGACGTATTGCCTATATCAAATGACCTGAATTTGGCATGGTGTTTCTGGAGATGATTTGGAGCGGAAGGGGCATCTTTGTGAATGTGAGGGCCGCTGTTGGTGCCGTCATTACTCTATACCGATGGAGACTTAAACACTTGGATTACCAATTTTCAGCCTAATGAAAAACTGAAAATTGTGAATGGCCTCGTAATATTTTAAAATATTGTAGCCTACAGGGGTACCGTTACACCGGAAGCAGAGGTGAGGCATGCGGGGGAAGGCGTAGTTGCTTCCTGCCGAAAAGGCAGTGTGGTAGCTCTATGCCACCTGACTTTTTCAAATAAGTTTAACACAAGCTGCTAAAGAGCAGGTGTACTAGGCGGGACAGGGCCTGGGGCAGAACACCTCCCTTAAAACTGTTAAGATCCAAAAGTTGGGTAGGAACCGACTGAAATTCGGGCAAAGTATAGGCGAAATTATGGCAGAGGTAAAGCGAAAGTGGAAAAATTGCCATAATTTTCTGATGAGTACCTGAATTTTCGATAGAATGCCCGAAAAGGGTGCAAAAATTTTCAATAGTTGTTTAGTGTTCCATTGTATACACATGAACCTCGATGACAAATTCGGGCAACTTCTTGAGATTCAGGCAAGAAAGTTTTGTCCCCCCAAATTAGAATTTTGTTGCAGAAATGGACAGAGGAGATCTTAATTATAATTGGTACAGCTGCACATGGGTACCCCACACAAATTTGGTCCTATGGCTCAATATGTCTCGATTTACCATCCATACCAGCATTAGGTGCACAATGGGGAAATGCCCCTCTGATGTTGTGCCTCCTTTTTGGAAGAGCCCTACCCCCTGCTTCTAACCTAACAGTGCTTGAACGGAATTTCACCCCTTTATGTGACCTAATCGAACTGTATCACCCTGCCCGTATTCTGGGTTCCCCACATTTCCTCAATCTGTGTCAGCCAGTTACTAGCTAAATCTCGCTCTGGAGACATGAGGTTATCATCGGGGTCACCAATTCTGGAGTCTTTGTTTGCACCAATTGATGGTATTGTCCCGCATAGATTGTAACTAAATTGGGTGTCCCCCCGGACGTCGTCCGAGCTTCAAGAAAGGAAATCAAAGTTAACAGTGAGATCGATTCTTGTATTATAATATAATATATATATAAATAAAAATAATAAGGTAAGTTTTGATAATCTACAAACAAAGAGGATCAATTACAAAATATACATCATCAGAAACTGTAACAGCAATAAAACAGATAAACAATGTTCTGTACAGTAATTCAAAACATAGGAAATCTCCCAATACATAATTGTTTAAGGTCCGGCAAAAATCACAATTAGTGAATAGATTCTGCATGAGGTTATGTTTCAGTAACCTATCAGCATGCCTCATCATGTCATCATGTGCAGAATCTTGGGAACATGTTGAATAATAACAAACAAGAGACCAAATTATTCTGCCAGGGGCTGTGGCCCGGCTCTTTGGTTAGTAAAGAATAATCAGTCATAATGTGGGCGATTTTAAAGCTTACAATCTCGCTGTTGGTCGACCTAGTGTGATCAAAGCCTTCTCCAAGGTGGTTAACCCTTTCAATGCCATTGGCGACTATAGTCGACATCGCAGTAACCACCGCAACATGCCATAGGCGGCTTGTGTGATCAAAGCACTCTACAAGGTGGTTAATTAGTGGTTAGTTTGCTCTCGCTGCTCCAACTGGTAACAGACCTAATGTCTTTGGTATAACAATAGCCAGTTTCATAGGCTGCAAGCCTGCGAAGGGGGAAGAGCACTACCTATACGCCCACATGACAGAGTTTGCTGTCAGTCATACATGTTAGCATATGTTATTGGTCCTCTTCCAATAAAACATTTTGTTAACAAATTCCATTCACTTCAAAGTAAGAAAGGCCAACCAGAAAAATACAATTTCCCACCTCTCTATGGTCTGGCTCAAACAGTCGAATGTAATTTACACATCACAATTCGGCCCACATTAGCATTTCCCAGTTATACATGCCTCAAATTTAGAGAAACACAAGTTCAGCTAACTGAATTTCAAAATGCCTAGTATTTGGCTGGTACCGAATATTGCAAATGTGGACAAACTTCCATGAAGCACCTAGTGTTCCTAAACAATATCCATAATCCAAACACCACTTTCCAGCACTGCCCTAAATTCACTCCGGAATTCCGGGTAATTATCATATGTGACTGGAAGTTCTAAAACACATCCACATGTGTGAGCAACTGGGTGTCGTGACAGTCTATCCCTCTCATTAAACCTAACTGCTATCGCCTCACATGTCAACAAGTCAGATCCTGTACAGAATCGTAGAAACTTCTTCAGGGTAACAGCATCCAATTCACGAATGAATCTAAGGAGGTGGTTCTTGGTTGTTTCTTGTGGCGCAGAAAGCGTCTCAAAAGAAAACAACCTGGATACCTTCCGATTGGTTGGCTTTAATCTCTCAGTCACAGTTGACAAGTCAAAGTCCTTGCTCAAAACATCAAGGATGTGACTCCAACAGTCAGTGACAAATGCTGGAGCTTGTATGAGCTCCTTATGGGCGATTTCAACAACAAGAGTTTGCAGGTTTTCCTTGTTTGGTATGGCTCTGCAACCATAGGTGTTGAGAACATCAATAATCTCCTCTTCAGGATATGATTCATAATCCTGCATTGCCGCCCGAAGTGCAACTGCCTCTTCATCGGAAAGGTAGTTTAGAAACTCTTCCACTAGGTTACCAGACTGATATTTACCTGAGATTGCCATTTCCATGAATGAGGGACTCAACTGGCATGGAAAATAGTTACATGCACTCCAACCATACACAATTACCTTGGCAACTGCCTGCCATTCAGACATTCCAAAATCATGCCTAATGAAGGGGACTTTGACAGAACACCCAACCGTGCATCTTGAGAAGAATTCTCCCCAAAAGAGAGAGAGGCAATCTCTTGTTACTCCATCTCCTTCTCCCGCCTCGAGTTTACCACTCGAGTGTGTTGAATACGGAAGGTGTACCGGTTTTGAAGAGATTCTTTTGAGATGGAATGAAATGCATCTATCATGTCATGTAGGGCATTACCTCTTTTAATAATTATTGGCTCATCTACAGTGCTCACCTCTGGCACCGAGGAAACTACTTCTTCCGTCCTAAAAACTGGAGTGAGTGGAAGTGTGAGATCCTCGATCTCTTCATCTGAAAAAAATGGCCCAAACTTCACTTCATGGTCACCAGAGGACACGTCATATATTTCGCCGAAGTCTACGTTTTCAGCTATTGGATTCGGGGTGCTTGCAGTGGGCAACAATGATGACCTTGAACATCCGTCTGAACCCTGTGCGTCTTCGAGGGGAACTACCGGCAATCCATCATCCTCTGAATCTGTATCTGCATCTGCATCAACTCTGATCCTTCTGCTTGCAAGATAGAATCTCAACATGGAAAACTTTGTCGACTTGTATACGTCACCTACAGTTGATACACTGTCCATCTCTAACAGTTGAAAGTTCATTACTTGAAATGAAAACTCCTCCTCTTTTCCTTTTGGTGAACTGCCAAGCGGGAAAAAGAGGTCTCTGCCTGCTTTCATTATGTTTGTGCTCGTGGCATCTTTACTAACCGTTATCTTTCTTACCCCACCACCACACTTTGTCAAGACTTGGCAGTACTTTTCCTGAGAGTGATTGAAGTCAGTCCATCCGATTTCAATTTTTCTTTTCTGCTTTTCAGCATTTCTATTTCGTCCAGTATTTGTGGTACCTTCATTCTTTTCTTTCTTAGACGTCAACTTCTCTGAGAGTTTCTCGAACAGGGTCCGTTTGCGCGCATTTACTTTCTCTTTCTTCTCCTGTTGCTTCGCAAACGAAACAATTGCTATTTTATCACCATATGCTGTGAAGTATCTGGATAAGGCTTCATCAGGCATCAAAAGTATCGTCTCACAAGTGATCTGCAATGTTTAAAGAGACAGAAGAAAGTTGGAAGCACACAGGTAGAGTATATCTGATAGGACACACCACAACATGACCTGTATGAAAAGCAAGTTGGAAGTTTTGAGGGTTTGGCTCTAAGCCCCGCTCATGAATATTAAAGAGATCAGCACCAAAAATAATAGAGACCCTCTACTTATGATGGGACATCCAACAAAGCAAGTTGGAAGAGAATCGGACATACGGTTCCCAAGATATTGGCATTTGAAGGTTTTGCTTCTAAGCCCCGCCCACTCATGAATATTAATGAGGTTGGCACCAAAAACAAAACGGACCTTCTACTCATGATGGGTAATCAACCACCCAAGTATGAGACCAATCTGACCTTGTGTCTTCCACTTATCATGTTTACGAGAAATTTTGAGGTTTTGGCTCTAAGCCCCGCACAATTATGAATACTAATTAGTTAGACACCAAAAACAAAACAGACCATCTACTCACTATGGGTAATCTACGACCTACGTATGACACCAATCTGACCTTGCGTCTTCCACTTATCATGTTTACAAGAAATTTTGAGGTTTTGGCTCTAAGCCCCGCCCACTCATTCATATTAATGAGATCAGTGCAAAAAATAATAGTGGCCGTCTGCTCACTATAGGTAATCTACCATCTGAGTATGAGAACAATCGGACCTTGCATCTTCCACTTACCGTGTTTACAAGAAAGCATCACACCCACATACACACTTGCGTGACTACAAAGATTCCTTTTCCTTCGGCAAGGAATAAAAAATTACCCCTATTAGACCTTTGTATACCTCCCAACTGACCCGCATTTCGCGGGTTGATCCCGTTAGAAACCTCCACTGACATCTGCCTTCACCTCCAAATCCACTGACCCGCACAAGTCAGTCAGAAACCTTACCCTCTGATGTTTAAAGGGAATACCACTATTTGACATGTAGGCACCACTCTCATTCAAAAGGAGCTCTGGGGTATACCCATCCACCAGGCCACAGATCACTCAGTCAACTATGCCAATCAAACTATGGGCCAGCATTTCACTTCTGGCAAGTTGGGAGCTATGCCTTCGACCATATATGAACCAGTGGTCATGATCATCCAATCTATTCTGTAGGAAAAGCAGCTCAACCATTTGAACAAAAAAGACCCCTAGATGACCTTTGTCCCCAAATTTCTAAAGGAGCATTTTGCCACTTTTTACAAAATAACCAAGATTGACCTCTAGATGACCTTTGACCTTAAAATCCTGAACACCCCATAAGTACCACTGGTCAATGATAACACTGACCAAGTATCATGATGATCCAACTTTATCTGTAGGATGCGTTTTTTTACAAAATGGCCGAAACTGACCACTAGATGACTTCCCCCTGGAGCCCCTTCACTTGGTGATCATTGTGACCGAGTTTCATCATGATCAACCAAACACTGTAGGAAGAGTAGCAATTTGAACCAAGTGTGGACAGATAGACAGATAAATAGATAGACATGCAGGATCACAAAAACTCACCCTGACCCAGCACACATGCTGGTGGGAGCTGAAAAGCATTTGGCGTATTCCCACAAAATGGTCGACATTGACCCCTAATTGACCTTCGACCCCAAAGTTCGGATCTATTTTGATTGATGGCCCACTACTCAATCATTAGTGTGTCCAAGATTTGTCAAATATGGCCAACATGTGTGCATAATAGCAATTTGAACAAAGTTGAACAGACAGACAGACAGAGTGAGGGGGCCCACACCTTAACAATAGCTCAAGCCTCATACATAGTGTAAGCTAAAAAACTTGATTACCTTAATGGTTACAGATCACCTCGCATTCATTTGACATTGTGTCTAAGTGGAACAAGCAATTGGTGGCTCATATATATACATGTACTTCAGCCTGATTTCAATGTGTGACCTCCATTTTTTTTACAAATGATTTCCTGTCCCAACCAAAAACAGTGTGGTTCTTGTACCCCTTATAAGGAAGCAGTACACCAAATTTGAACTTGTTTGACCTATGTTGACTTCAAATAATCTTTGACCTCACTCGAACACAATAGGGTTCATAAACTCATCCTGTGCGGGAACATACCAAGTATAAGCTTGACCTATATCTAGGCATGGTCAACTTTACTTAAGTGACTGCTGATGACCACGGACTCCTAGATGACCTTTGACCTCAAATTCATGAACCTACACATGATGAACTATTAATAAATTATCACTGGCTACATACTATCAAAACTCAACCAAGGCTGTAGGAGTAGCATTTTGACCGCTTGACCACAAACTTGGTTCCGGAATGACTTCTAGATGACCTTTGCCCTTATAACTGCCGAACAGGCAATATATATCACTAGACAACATATAATGCTGACCAATTATCAATTGATCAACTTTAATCTGTAGGAGAAGCAGCCATTTTGCGATTTTTCAGGAAATGGCAGAGACTGACTGGTCACTTGTACAGTAAATGACTTTTGATCTCAATTTGTTGAATACTCCAAATGACTCTTTAATTGGTGATCATTTTTTCCAAGGTTTGTGATTAGCCATCAAAGACTTTGACAAAAAAAGGCAATTTAACCAATAGTTAAATAATAGACATGAGATTTGATAGGATAGAACTGCACATGGTGCAAGCTCATACTGAGGCCGAGTAGTACGGTACAACCTCCCATGATTTACAATATATGATTACCTTTTGATCTTTTATCATCTGAATTTTGTCATCTTCGATCCCTCTGGCTTCCAGGAATTCATAGAGACTTTCATCACTACCACCTAAAACAAAGCATATTCAAAAAAGCTAAAATTTATCCCTTGTCATGGCAAAAATAGGTGATGTACTTTAAACTGAGCTGTAGATAAAGGAGTTTGCATTTCTCACAAAAATTGAAGAAAGTGATTCACTGTTGATGGCCCTTGCTAGCCTCTCGGCAGCTGGGTGATATTCACAACCATCCGATGCAGTGTGCTCAGGAGAATCATTTCCAAAATATGCAAAATGGATTGAGTTGACCCGTACATCACTTTACACTGGACCTACTGTAATGCCCTACTGGCTGTGGCTCTGATTAACTCAGTCAGATCACTTAGATGAACCAGAAAGCCAAAAGGCTTAGTGATTCCTTGACTGCCACAGATGACCTTTGACCTTTCCTCAGAAACCAAAGACAGCTCTACACAAGATTTCAACTTGATCAGACCAAGCATTGTGGACCAAAAACAACAGGTTTTTTTTAACCCCATAAGAGAGTTACACAACAAATTCCAACCTGATTGAAGCAAGCATTGTGGACTTATCATGTTTAAAAGGATTTTAGATTTTGACCTCTGTTGACCTCAGATGGCCTTTGACCTGACCCCAAAACAATAGGAATCATGTACTCATCATGGGGAACACACATACCAGGTATGAGCTTCATCCAGCCAGGCCTAGTTGTTACAAACTGTTATTGGCCAGAATATCAATTTTTCCACAAATTTCCCATTTTTAACCAAATATGACACCCAATCCTCCCCAAAAACAATAGGGTTCCTGTACTTCCCATTAAAAAGCTCCACACCAAATTTCTGCCTGATCGGATTAAGCATTGTGGACTTATCGTGTTACAAGGACTTCAGAGATTGACCTCAGATGACCTTTGACCTGACCCAAAAACAATAGGGATCATGTACTAGGAGAATTATAACCCCCTCTATTAACTCTGAGTCTAACTTACGCTATATTGAAAATTATATAATATGGTAACTAGGGGTGCACCGGAATTGGAATTTTCAAAAAAAAAATTGGATTCCGGATTTACAAATTGTGCGAACACAATCACCTTTGGTGGTAAGGGGAGAGGGGGGTTGGTGGTGGGTCACCATCTAGTGTTGCACTGGAGCTGGTGACCAAGATTAGTTATTGTGCTGGGAGGCTACCTGAGATCCTGGAATCGGAATTAACAAATTTTGGGCCAGGGTCTATGAGCAAAAACCCCTTTATTATGTTGTGGCATGGTGGCATAATGTATTGCCAACTGAGTTGCACATGTTTGGTTCTGTCCCATATGCTTTATTTGATTAAGGCAGACTTGGATAACTATGACTTTGGTAAGTCTAATAAAAAAATCAGTGTTTCTACTAATCGACTCTATGCTAAGGCTATATGCATTGTCTTGTGCCCCTACCATTTGAGAGATGGCGGAAGCAGGTAGGTAAGGTTTAAAAGTACATCCACACATACATGTTATATAGTGCCTTTCATTATCTAAGACAGTGTAAGTCTTCCCCTTTAGTCACCTCTTAGACAAGTCCTCCCTTTTAGTCGCCTCTTGAGACATTCGAGAGATGACCGAGGCAGGTAAGGTTTAAAAGCACATCAACCATGTTATATAGTGTCTATCATATTCTAAGACAATGCAATTCCTCCCTCTTTAATAGGTAAGTCCTCCCCTTCAGTTGCCTTTTGGGACAGTTGGGGATGGTGGACTTTGGTAAGTCGAATGCATAGCGTTGTTTTACTGCTATTTGGAGAAGGCTGATTTAGATAAGTCTATGCATGACCTTGTGAGTCTGCCATTTTGGATATTCTTCACCAATTTCAGATTCAATGTTTCAGCTGTTTTTTGAAACAGAACACTATGGTACGTTAAGATGAGTAGAAATTATGCCACTAGTCATTTAACAACCAGTAAGCTGTTATTTTGTGTGTGGTTGGGGTCAGTTTACTAACTGGGTCCTCAGTAATCATCAGGAAGAGTGCAGCAGTGGGGATGAAATACCTTGCCCAGGTATGAACTCTGGGGAAGCTCTGCAAAATCTGGAGTTACTGGCATGAGCTAATAAGATCCATATAAGTTACTCCAGTTTTTTGGGCTTTATGTTCCTATTTCTACAAGTTGCATTCTAACAGTTGAATTTAGATGAAAACATATTTCCTGGTACTAATACAAGTCGATCCGCCCCAAGTGTCTCGCCTGGTTGTGCGATCAGTGGTTTTTTCCATCAGTCACCATGCAAACAACCATGCATTAGCATATTTTGCAATTATAATCTAATTAACTAAAGGGCAGTTAGAACTGCCCCCTATAGGTGACACCACACCAGTGTATCTCCAATACTTCTAATGAAGTTTGCTGATAATTAACATAAATTGATGTCAAATGACATGTTGTGACTTCAAGTTGACCTTCAATTTTTTCAGGATTGAATGAAGTTTTGTGAGAATCAGACCTCAAGTTGACTTAAAAAAAATTCAGAACAAAATATCAACCATATTCACCAAGTTTTGGGAAAATCTTACCAAGTTTAAAATTTGCATAAATGATGCAAATTAGATACATTAAATGACCTTCTCTGACCCTGACTCTACCATTAAATCACTCAGGACCAAGGGTGGACCATACCAACCAAATTTTGTGAAAATCTGATAAATAATAATCTGAGAAACTTCAGAAATTTGCATAAATTATGCAAATTAGGCACATTAAATGACCCTCAGTGACCCTGACTCTACCTTGAAATTTATCAGGATTGAAGGTGGACCATATCCACCAAGTTTTGTGGAAATCCGACAACTTGAAAAATTCGCAGAAATTATGCAAATTAGACTACTTAATTAGCATATACTGTGCCAGAAATCTAATCAGTTTGTGTACACTTCATCGTGGTCATATACCCTGAACTGCATTACCACAGCATCTACCGTTCATGAGATATCTTGTACACAAGCTTTCAGACTGATTTTTAATTTATATGCAAATTTATGCAAATTAGTATCGTCCTTCAGGCTGAAAATCTGCTAACTTCGGGAACACTTGACCCTGCACCTCCACACATAATTTCAGCATGAGAGCATTCTTGGTTCAGGAGATAACGCACTGCACACACGGACAGACAGACACAAACACAACAAAGTGACCCCTATGTCTCTCCTTGAAAAAAGTTCAGGCGAGACAGAAAGGAATTGGACAAGATATTGTCCTTGCTGCACTTAATTATGAATTTATTTGAGAGTGCAGCATTGACATACAGCTTGTAGTCCTAACATTGCTTTGAATTGCATTGTAGGCTTTAATTAAGCAGCACATGTAGGCAGCCAAGTGAACATCGTAGCAGGTTCATTTAAGGCACTTCACCTGAAATCCGGCCATATTCAGAAGGGAATCCGGCCGGATACCGGATTTGCAAAATCTCTGAATTCCGGCCGGAATTGCATTCCGGTGTATCCATGGTAACTGACGTTACTTGGATCTGCTGCCGACATAATGTATGAAATTTTTGCCGAATGCCACCAAGATATACATGTGTCAAACTCTGTAGCTACATGTATTAAAGATTGAACCTTCAGCTTGGCTTACAACTTAAATGTATTTTACCTCACTGATAATTAAGTAGTGAATGGCATGGATTGATATTGTGACCAAAATATTTATATACACTTCCGGTATGCATATCAATGAACATGAATATTCAAAAGTTATATAATTTTTTCAAAATGGCGTCGATTTTTTATTTTTCAAAATGGCGTTTGAAAAATGACGTAATGTTTGATGATGAATATTGATGAGGTTGAAGGTCGAAATGAATAT
>JAODFY010200003.1:0-10626 GCA_027580055.1 Paracaudina chilensis | reverse complement strand
CAAATTGAACCCAGCAATTTCTGTGTTAAAAAGCAAAAATATTGGTCCTATTTGGTCAATTTACATCATATAACTTTATACAAGAAGTAAATAGCCCCAATGGCACATATTATTGAAAATGTTGCAAAATACCTAAGAATACCTACATTTTGGGTTAAAAAGCATTTTTTTTTAATGTAGAATACAAATTGCAAAATACAAATGGGAAAATTCTACAATATTGGTTGCATCTGGTCAAATTACTTTCTATTATTGCTTCCAAATATACAAGAAATAGTCGCAATGAAACAATTTATTGAAAAATGTTGCCAAAATACCAAATAATGGTTATTTTTGGGGTTATAAAGCACTTTTTGTGTGAAAATGCCTCCCTCCATCTTTCGTGCTTGAGAGTTGTGAAAGTTGGAATGTGACTTTTTTTTATTTTGGTAGCTTATGGATTGGGATTGGCAATTTACCTAAAGAGCTGAAACTTGGTATCCTCACTTAATTTATTCCAAAATGCATGACCATGACCTTAGATTACTTTTGCATCCTTCCCTTTTCAAGTTATACGCATACAAAGTAGCCACTTTGTTCAGTTGCACATTTTTGGGTGCTTTAGACACCCCCATACAGATAAATACATCTGTGATATGGGAATGCCAATGTCCACTCACATGTGACCTAAAAATATCACCAAAAACACAACTGTTACAAAGTTTTAAAAAAAATCACATTTACACATTTTCGCAACTCACAAGCGCGAAAGACATACTTAGGCTTTGGGCAAATTTCAGGAGGTCATATCTCAGAAACGACATGTGGTATGAGGCTAATTTTTTTTTTGGGGGGGAGGGGTGTTCATTTTTTTACACAACAGATTATTATGATGGGAGTTTCATCAACTTCTGAGAGGGTCATGCAGGAACCACTGGTTGATGAGTCAATGAGCATTTTGTGTGAAAATGCTATTTTATTTATAATGATCCAAAATGAAACTAAGTGAAATTAAGGAATGACTCATTATGTGTTAAAAAGTTTGACCCAAAAGTGGAAACATTCAACCAACTGAATAACTGTACAACCTGGTACAACTATTTTTTTTACATGATGAATGCATTGAGATATGCAACTCCATTGTTTGCCCTCTTGTTTAAAACATTGAAGTATGGCAAAACTGATGACAAGCACATTTGACACACGGTATGCTAAGTATACTATAAACACTTATGACACACGGTATGCTAAGTACACTATTCACACTTATGACACACAGTGTGCTACGTATACTATACTCACAGTGTACTACGTATACTATACACACTTATGACACATGGTATGCTAAGTATACTATACACACTTAGGACACACAGTGTGCTAAGTATACTATACACACTTATGACACAGTGTGCTACGTATACTATACTCACAGTGTACTACATATACTATACACACTTATGACACATGGTATGCTAAGTATACTATACACACTTAGGACACACAGTGTACTAAATATACTATACACACTTATGACACACAGTGTGCTACGTATACTATACTCACAGTGTACTACGTATACTATACACACTTATGACACAAAGTGTGCTCATATACTATACTACGTTATACTATACACACTTATGACACATGGTATGCTATAATATATCAATAATAAGGAACCACTGAATTATGACTGGCTTAATACTACATGCACTGTGGCTTCCCTATAACTCACCCTCCATTCTCCGTGGCAGAGCCTCAGTCATCTTAGGGAGTTGTATGGTAGGCTGTTCGGTTAGGACTGGTGGTAGGTTGCCATAGGCAGAGTACTGTAACAGAGACTCCATCAACCAGAAACAATCTAATGTAAGAAAAACAAATATTTACTGCCTCGGCCTGTACTTCACACACTCCCAGCAAATGTATATTAAAGGTTATTTGTACAATATAAGAGTAAGCCTACTAAGCTACATACCACAGGCCTTTCCTTACATTACCTACATTGTTGAATTTATGTATACAATGGGTTTCCATGGCTTTCATTTGGCTTTTGGCTTTCATATGGGAAATTCCTACTAAATGTGGACATCGAGTTATCAGGTTTACAACCAGCATCACTACCAGACATACAGGCATGTGACTAGATTCCTTTCGACAATTAACTAAATAAATACAGCTCAGGATATCAGTGAACAGAAAATATGCCACAGTTGTGGCTTAACCTTTTTGCACAGGAAGCTCAAGAACAATGTGTAGTCTATTATGACCTGCCTAGTACTGCAACTCTTATACTCACCAACAGTCATGTGACTACTATCCAGGCAGTTAGAGTCCCCAAAGAGGACAATACGGCCGGTGTGGGTACCATGTTGATGTACCCCAAGGATGGGTACACCAGTGGCCACAAGAGTCCCTCTGTTGATGACCTCATAGCCCTGGTCCTTCAGGTTTTGTCTGAAGAGGTATCCGTCAGGTGGGAACTTGATTATACTGGTTCCAGATGCATAAATAGCTAGTAGGAAGAACAAAATAAAAATATAACAAAACCGCCCCCAAATTAGCCTGAATTCATATATGTGTTCTTGCAGTATAAGCAAATGACCTGATTTGATAGCAGCAGTATCATTAGATACCATGAATATAAATGAGTATTGCAAGAGCTCTGGAACCCAAAAAGTGACATATTATTTACATTACACAAAGGAATATGGAGAGCCAAACAGGAAAATATGCACCTATCTGTGAAGATATACCACTTTTGATTTGTGAGAGGTCTTTTTAACTGTGTTCTCAATGACCAGTGTTTTAGAAAGACAGGCTTGCATTGCTACTGTTATCTCCATTAATGAGCAAATGTCAACAGTCTTCCCTTCCTGTACAAAGTAGGGTTGTACATTTTCTGGGGTTCATAAATCTTTGAGAGCTTGGGTTACTGAAAACTGTGAATTGTCATGAACTCAAGATTATGCTGCATTTAAATGACCCAACAAAATCGTGCTCGATGTTGTAGCACTAGTGTTTGCACTGGTTAGCAATATTGGACTGGGGTACCGGGGACCAAATACTTGTCGGGTACCTGAGTACCAGAATTTGCCAAATTTTGCCAATTGTAGGCTAGCAGATTTTCACAACACAAATCACTTTATATGGTAAGTAGGCCTGGTTCTATGCTATAGTAAAATGGTTTCTTACATTAGGCATGCATATAATTTCTGTGATAAAATAGCTTAGGACCTAATCAGTTTAAATATTCAAAATAATAATTTTTAGGTAGTTTAAGATAAATTGTAGGCTGTGATGTTCTTGTAAATTGTCATAATGAGTGATTTAGCAAAGCTTTTGTTAAAAGCTTAGGCCAATGTTAATTAAGTTTTTACAAAACGTTAGTGTTAGGTTAGGGTAGCCAATTTATCAAACTACTGAAATCTGTGGAGAAAATAATGAGAGATAATAGTTCTGCTTTGTTTAGAATGCATGCTCATATAAATTTCATGATAATTTTCTGATATTTTGGTGTAAAACATAAGGTAAAATATTTCAGTTGGCCCACTTGTTTTTTACTATGTTTAGGACCTAATGTTAGGCCTTGCCTAAGCAAATTCCGAACCAGATAGTAGCATCGTCGGTCGGGTACCCGGGACAAGTATAGCACGCTATTCTATTGCATATGACCTTGTTGCATCATGCAAATTCAATTTGTTCAGGCTTGTTTGTATTTGATGAGATAAAGTAAAATATTGTGGCTATTCAGCAGAAGCATTTAACATGCAAGGATTTATTGCATCAGACTCATTGTTTTGAACTCTGCCTGACAACAGACATGTGACTAAAACTTCATTTACATACAAGTTATCATGTACGATTGCTTGACAAATCAGATGGAAAAATCACATCATGTAGGTGTGCTTTAGACTCACTTTTTTGGCCGCCCATTTGGATATCACCTTCATAAACCCCGTCACCAAATGCCATGCCCCAAGGTGCTAGTAGATCATTCAGTGCTGGTATATTACTACCTCCAGTATCTGGCATCCACCATTGCCTGAAAAGGTAAACAAAAAAAATTTTAATGGAAAACTAACAAACATTTGTGTCACAAAAAGAGCTCAGGAATTAAAAAGACACACACACACAGAAAATTGTCATAGAGAATCATAGGTTGTTATAATTATGTACATATTGCAGCATGAAAAAACATCATGATGATATTTCCCTATATAAAGGCTTCCATACATACCACTTATTTAGTAATTTAGTATGTTTTAATCCTTTGTAATACACAATATATACACAATATACACAACCACAACTCTGTAATGTACACAACCACAACTCTATACACAACCACAACTCTGAAATGTCTTATCAACCTTTACCTTGTGTTCTCATCAAAAAATTTGACTTTCTTCATGACGGTGGTGTTATACCAGTCAGCAAAGATGATGACCGACAGACCGTTATCAACGTCACTCCTCAGCTTAGTTATCTCCTCCGGGAAGAATTCCTCTTCAGGATCTATGATCAAGAAGGTACCTAACAAAAACAACATAACATTAACTTGGTATTGTACCTTCTTCAGGGTCTATGATCAACAACGTACCTAAAAACCAGCATAACATTAACTTGGTACTGTACCTTCTTCAGGATCTATGATCAGCAACATACCCAATATCCCTCCATTGTCCATCACGGTATATTAAACTATGAGTAACTTTGAGTAACATTTCTTCTTGGTTTGGAAGAAATATTTTTGTCTTGATATTACCTTGACCAAGTGCTCCATGACAACAACAAAACAGTGATTATCATTATACAGGGACTACCAGGGTTATTTTAATTGTAGCAGAGTTTAACAATATTCAAACAAGAGTGAGAGACAACGTATCAACTCACCAGAAGAACCATTTAATTTCATTGTAGGTTTGGGGGGAACTTTCTTTTCCATTTAAAGGGCTTGCAGTTATGAAATGGGAAAATACATTAACACATTGATCATAAGGATAGCAAAAGCACAAATTTTGTGTGCTGTAAATTCTTGCCTGAGTGTCAATATTGCTAACATTTGCTATAATTTTACATGTTGATGACAATCATACATTGCTTGGTAATGTTTGATTACTGGATTCTATTTTTTTTTTTACATAAATGCATATTGGTGAAATGTATTGGGCTAATACATTTGACCAATATGCACCGTATTTATGAAGCTCAATAAAACCTTGTGTTTACAAAGTTCTTGGGTTTTTCAAGGATCAATGCTCAGGTGACCTTTGACACATCTACCAAAAAGATCAATGATCTTGTCCTCAGTATTAGGAGTCTACAACAACAATAATGTGCTTAATACAAACTGGCCTTATGTTATGATGTTTACAATGCTTTCAGTGTTTGACCAATGTTGACCTTTGAACTCCACTCATACTCATTATGACACAGGTACATGCAAAGTATCTGTTTCATAAATGTTTGCCTTCTGTGTTTAGATTTGTAAACATTTTGTGTCTATGTAGACCTCAGATCCAGTTTGAACCACAACAAAAGGAATAGGGATCTTGCTCTTGCTAACAGGAACATACCTAGCTTTTTTTTTTACAAAGCACATTGGACATGTCAAAATATGGACTATAAATATGGACTTTAATGTTTTCAATGTGTGACTGCCTAAGATGACATTTGACCTATACCAAAAATCAAAAAGGTATTTGTACTCATTACAGCAAACCTACACGCCAAATATTGGCTTCATAGAATTTGTGTTGTATTGAGATATCATGTTTACAGGCACAAACATGCCCTCGTGCACACATAGATTCTTTTTGCCTTGGACAAGGAATAACAAAATTCATCCATTTTTCATCCATCATATTTATCAGTTGATGAGATGTCTGGCAATTTTGTGTGCAAACAATTATATAGCCTTCTGGTCATTGTGTACTCACCATAATTCTCAGCATCAAAGCATGTGATTGGTGCTCCCAGAACCTCAACAAAGAACCCGACCTTACGGAGGTACTCATACAAATCCTTGAAATTTGTATGGATGTGATCAGCATTCCTGATGAGATAATCAGAAAATAGCGGATCGTTATTTTTATTACTTTTTTGGTGTTTGTTCAGTGGTGCTTTTCATTGGTTGATGCTGCATAATGTATGATGTACACCTTTCATTATGCAGACTTTCTTCATTGGATAACTTTGTGAGTTGCATTGTTTGAACGAGTGAGAGAATGCAGGACACAATCTCATGATCAGGTGAATAAATTCATGCGTTATTGATGTTAATAAGGTTTAAAAATAAGTGATGCAGACATTTTAACTTTGCCGTTCTATAAACCAATACATTTCAAAGATTAGTTCTAATTTTTTCTTGTATGTCTTAATTGTGAATGCAGATTTAATGAATTGGCAAGAAGCAAATTCTGCAATGAATGAAAAATTACAATGAAACAATAGCATCAGTCAATCCTTAGTGTCCCATGATCCTGTTTTGTGCTATGCCACCTTTCATCATTAACTTACAAAACTCATCACTAGATGTTGTACGAATATGGCTTAATTTCTTTTTTCTTGTTGCAAATATAGTTAATCAAAATTATATAATACGCTATTGGTACAAATAATATTTTTGTATGAAAGGGCCATTCATCATTTTGATGAAGGGCAAACCAGGAAAGTGAATGTGTATCCCTGCATAACAATATAATAATTATGGTTTAGTTCAAAAGAAACCTTTGCCTTGAAGGTTGAAACATGTAGGAAAAAGGATAACTCACCAATCGAGAGGGTCATTTTTCATTCTGAGGTTGTCTCGAGGGAAGTAGCCCGGTGGGTATCGGAGGTTGTGGTACTGATCCCAGAGTATCCTCTTGGCCCTGGGTGGGGTTGGTATAATCCGAACCTTTATGGGTAACACAAGGGTACTCCTCCTTGGTTCGTCTTCACCAAGCTGTTGGAAATTTATCAATCAAGTGTCAAATTAAATCTTGTTATCTTCATCATTTTGCTTTGATTTTTATTCTTTAAAGGTGGGCTTGCAAGTAGCAAAACATACCACAAAGTCAGATTTTCAATTGGCTCAGTTGGACACTTTTGAAACTATGAATGAGCACATCCCTGTTGTAGTAACTTCAAATGCAACTATAAACACCTCTGTGTGAGAAAGTTTACTAACATGTTCATTAAAGTAGGAATCTGTGAGTTCTCGGTGTCACTGGAAACTCATGTGAATTAGCTACTTGCAAACCACCTTTAACAATACGTTGAAACTGCATTTCAATGGACCAAAACATTTTAAAAATATAGAATTATTCTTTATACCATGGACCAAGGCCAGAGCTAATTGGGATATGAGATAGCTACCTATAACTTACCCCTGGGGGAGACTCTATGGTGAGAGTGATTTGACCATTAGCAACCCCATCCCAATCTGCAGCATCTTTGGAAGCTGAGATGGATACAGCCAGGTATCCAGACCAAGGCCAGAGCTCATTGGAATATGAGATAGCTACCTATAACTTACCCCTGGGGGAGACTCTACGGTGAGTGTGATTTGACCATTAGCAACCCCATCCCAATCTGCAGCATCTTTGGAAGCTGAGATGGATACAGCCAGGTAACCAGACCAAGGCCAGAGCTCATTGGAATATGAGATAGCTACCTATAAACATAAAAAATACATAATGTTTATCATGAGTGGAGGGAATATCAACACCTTCTCATATTCAGAATTTGATTTCAAGATTGTTAATTTAACAAGATGACTGAGTATAACCACTGTAACACATGACTAACTGGTGAAGATCATGACAATAATAATAAAGGGTTTGTGTTAGGTCTGGTTGGTAAGTGGCTTTATGGTGCATATGAAAGGGGCATTCCTTGGTGTGGGCAAATCTATAATGTGTAAAGAATAAAATGAATCCAGTTTGTTGAGTTATCAGTCATAAATGTCTTTTCTAATTTGGTGGTGAATGGAGTGGGAGATATCGCTGATGGGATTTTAAGTGGAGTTATATCTTAGCTCCATATAAGGTTGGGGCATGGGTTCATAACACGGAAGGGATTTAAGCTTACCTCCATCATGTTACCATTGTGCGGGCTGAATGGCTGCCAGATGGGTGTATCCACAATATGCCCAGTCACACCCATCCCGTTAAGTACTGTAATCTGCAGGAAACAACATGGTAAGATATCATTATATGCTCAAGGCTGATGGTGGAATATTATCCACCTGAGGCGACCAAGAGATTAGTCAATTATTTTAATCTGCCTGTTACGCTGATTTATGTAGTGAAGGAGCCACAGCAGAATGTTTGCATATTATTCCTCATCAAGGAGAGCAAAAAATAATATCCTGTTTAGTATCTCCAGTAAGCTGTATATGTGGGTGGGTTTGGTGGGCCTCGATTTGTGTAGCATATACAACATTATACATTTGTATTTTGCAGAAAACGTCTGTTAAAAGGGAAGAGAAATGAAGGGAATCATTGGTTTTGCTGCAGATAATTAAGTTGATGTATGTTTACCTTAGACTCTACCATATGAGTCCTTGTACATTTATAGTCAGCTGGTTGGGTTTTAGGTATTAATATGTATAGTGGCTTTTAGTGGATCAACATTTTACCTTTTCCAAGCCAACTTGTTATGACATCCTCCTTGACTTTCCATAGTTTTTTTTTTTTTATGACATTTCCATTATTTTATGACATTTTCACAAATGGCCACTGTTTTTTGACATTTACACAAATTACCCCCTGTTTTTAAGACATATCCATGATTTCCCACTGATTTTATGACATTTTCATGATTGTTTTCCAGTTTTTATATGACAATTCTATGATTCCCCCTGTTTTTATGACATTTCTATGACTTTCTAAAGTGTTTACAACATTTCATGATTTTCCACTGTTTTCATGACATTTCCATGATTTGCCAAAGTTTTATGACATTTACATGCTTTCCCATTGTTTTTTATGACAAAGGTCTTTCAATCAATGCTGACCATGTATCCAATCCCAAGAACAGTAACTTAATCCCCCTTGACGGATAAAAACTACTAGTTTAACTTACATTTACAATAGTAGGCATTGCTCCATAATATATAGATTGGCTGCAGTATGGCCACATGTATGGACACTCTGTCAAATCCACATAGCTAGGACTCAGGCTGTAAGCAGGAAACAGGAGATGATACTGGTTATATATCTACCAAAACATGTACTCGACACACCAAAACATGTACTCTACACACCAAAACATGTACTCGACACACCAAAACATGTACTCGACACACCAAAACATGTACTCTACACACCAAAACATGTACTCGACACACCAAAACATGTCTGGCCTGTTGACTTCAGGTAAGGCATGTGACCTTCACCAAATACAACAGAGATGTATTTAGTGTGGGAAACATACACACTTAGGATAATTTGCCATAGTTATGGTATTGTGTTTACATTTGTTTCAGCAGTGTATTGATTTTGATCTTGCATTCACCAAGTGATTAATGTTTAAATCTAGTTACAATGTTTCAGTTTTTTACCTCTTAGATGGCCTTTGGATTCTTATAATCATTATGACCAACCTACCAGCATTGCAGATAGCCGGTATCGCATCGCAAAGTGCTACACAAAATTAGAAAATTGCTATTCAAAACTAATTATGTGTAGCAAAGGATCCTTATCTGCAACGCTGAAGAATTGAGGAGGGAATTTTGGGTACGATTTCAACTGTTCTGGCTGAGGAGTTTGACACACCTGCCTGTTTCTGAGACCTGGAAAACCCTGCTGAAGTATTACAACATGTGCAATTTTGTTTTGGTTGAAAAATGCTACACAAAATTAGAAAGCATTTTTTGCTATGCAAAAAAGGATCCTTATCTGCAATGCTGGTATCAAGATCAACCTGACCACATCCAGTTTTCACAGATTTGGGGATGGGAGGGGCAAGTAGCCCAAAGGGGCAAGCAGGTCATGTTACCTCAAATTCTCCATCCTTCCACTCTGTGACATCAAACCCCACATCCAAATCTTCCTCCGCAGAGCACAGGGCAGCTGACGACCTTTCAACTTTTTGCACACTTCCTCAAGCATCTCTGGATGTCTTTCCAACATTTCAACAACAACCTCACCAATGGCATTGCTTCTTGTGTCCTGCAGACAAAATGTCTTCCCTAGCAACTGTTTGTGCCAACTCTCTGTTGTCTGTAAGCCTTGTTCAATATTGTTATGCCCATCACTAATGCCTTTGGTGTGTAATATATCTTGCAGGGAGCTATCAAACAATATCCACAAATGATCCTTAAAATTTCTCAGCACCTCAGATAATTCTGGTCCATTTCTATCCATATGGCTGTCTTGCAGTGCTTGGTTGAACTTTTCTGTCAAGTAAGTTTTTGTTTCCCTGGAAATTTCTGGATCAATGTTAACCTGTAAGAAATGATGAATACATATATATACATAACCAAAATGAGATTTTGGTCCAAAAAAATTTGTTCCAAAGTTTTGGGCCCATGTGTACCATCTCAACTAACCAACAACTTATACCAAGATTGGATACAATTATCCGACTTACCGTTGCAAACTTATCACAGTTTGAAGATAATGCAAATTCAATAATTAGTTGATGGACCCTCTTGGC
>JAODFY010199892.1:0-10627 GCA_027580055.1 Paracaudina chilensis | reverse complement strand
GAAATCCATAAGCTGTTCACACTGTGTTAGTGCCAGAGATTACCATAGCAACCAAATCAACACTCATCATATCCATTGTTTCAAGAGAAATAACCATAGAAACACTCAATATTTAATGTATTTGAATAAATTCTCCTAAATTGCAATATGCAAATGATGTCTCGAATGGTGTTTTCGACCAATCAGAATGCAGGAAACCATTCAAGGTATATTTTAATATTGAATATTGGTGAATTGGAGTAATAGCATTTATAGGCTCAACACTAATACTGATGACCTTCAGTAGCCTAGTTTGCCTTAACACTATACAGCTGTCAAAATAATTTCAGTTGGAATTTGCACACGTTTTGATCAATATTTCATATGTTATTTCAGCTGAGGTTATTCTCGTAGATGACGGAACCCTCAGAGCCTCTACCAATTATGATGACCGTCCCATTACACCGATGAAGAAGACCATCGATCTAGATGACCCCGACATAGCCAGCGCCACGCCCCCGGGGCTGGCTTCAAGGCCAAAGAGAACTCCAGTGAAGAATGGGGCTTCCAAGAAAAACACCAAGAAAACAGACTCCCCGTCGAGGGGGTCGAGGGTTGAGAAAAACATTGAGGAGGAGATGAACAGAAAGCAGGAGAAGGGGGAAGGGGAAGGGTTATACCTTCCGGATGATATACCGGAGGATGCGGATGCCGCGGAGACATTTTATTCTCAACACGAAGACTTTGAGTCAGACTCTGAACCCGAGGAGGTGAGTATGCTAAACTGGGGGACGGGTGAGGTCAAGACCATTGGATACAGCGGAGCAGTCTGAGAACTTAACCAGTTATCAGTCTAAAATTATTAAACACTTAAAAAACGAAGCAAGTTTAAGAAGCGTCGTGCAGGCATTTACACACGACGACTTGTAGCACGTATGTTGCACTTTGCCTGACAGAGCACTCATGACTAAATATCGTTGGGAAGTTCATTTACATGTAACGAATTACTGCACATGGCTGCCGGGCACGACAAGTCGGGTGGAAAAATCATATATAAATATATAAATCATGATAGAACCCAATGAGGGGACAGTGGGTGATAGATGGGCTGTAATGGTCGATAGAAAAGCTTGCATTAGCATGTGTTATTATTAATAAATGTGTTACAGCCATTGGAACAAAGAAAACATTAATACAACCAGGCCTCAAATTAAATGTTGGAAGAGGCAAGGCAATTTTTGGAGGGCAAATCAGAAATTGCCTTGGATTTTCTTGGAAAAGGCAGGGCACAAAGGCAATTTTTGGGATTTTAAAAGGGCACCAAGGCAACTGTGAAAAAGGGCTATAAGGCATTTTTGCCAAATTAATTTTTTTTTGTTCATTGGTTTTTGAATTACTGAACAATGTGGCTCCACTTAATATATCTGAGTTAATCGAGATGTACACACCATCCAGGAACCTTTGTTCCAGCAACATGTTTTTTTCTTCAGGAACAAGGATCTGAAACATTAATGGGGTTATAGAGGTTTTTTACCGACATCATATTGACGGCCAAGCGTTAAGCTCCCCGAGCGTGTCCTCGCGCGTGTCCCCGATCATGTACCCGATTGTGTAAGTTTAATTTCGCCACTGTGACGTATACATTTTGTGCGTATCTCGGGAAAGTTTTAACGATATAACCTTGGTTACTGCAACACGCTCGGGGACGCTTGACGCTTGGCCGTCAAAATGACGTCATGTGAAAAACCTCTATAGCATAACAATCATACATGTACCTGTTTTTAATCAGGACCCTAATAAGTGTGCATGGTTTATGTTTGTCTTTATGCATTGTCTTTTGTTAGATATGTCCATGTGACATTTCGGTCAAAATCCCATCTTCTCTGACTGTATATTCTTCATATTAATGAGATATAAAATGTTGAAATTTATTTCTCAAAAATGAAAAAAAGTATATACATTAAATGCTATGTTTGTGCACAGCTGCAGGAAATTATTCAAAACAAATAAAAGTTAATTTGGTGAGATGGAGTGACATGTCATATTTAATGCACAATTAGTAATAAGTGTTTTTCTTAGGAATAAACTTCATATCTCTGCAAACGGCAGAAGACATGAAGAGTTGTACCAATGAGTGTCATTTATTTCGTTGTCACTTTTTTTTTCAATTGATTTTTTTATTTGTATGCCATTTCATGACCTGTCAAACTTTTATCTAAAGCCAAGAAAAAGAAGAAATCTGTGCAGACTTACAGGACAGATGAGAAGCAGACCAAAGAGGCTGATGAAGATGGAGAATCGGGGACAGAGAATGACTTACAAGAGGAAGAGGAGGCCATCACATCTACATCTAAAGGTACATTTGATGGCTAGGAAGTTGATTCAAATGTGCTTTAATATTTAAGAGGGAATCAGGATTTAAGATGTTCAAAAAATGTTGGTTTATGTTGTTGTGTGTATGTGGACGGGTTGTGCAGCAGGTCCATGTTTGTACGTTTCCTCTGCAATTTGTTTTCAGTGTATGTGTTGTTTACCTATGCGTCATTACCATATCAGTTGCATTGTTGACAAGTTGAAAATGTTTCCCAATAAAATGCTTATTGCTTGATAAATATTACATATTTTATGGGGGGCTACAGTGGGTTTTAAATTGCGCACTGTTTCAAAATTGAAGGGTTTAAGGGGATATTGCTAGACTGGACTAGAGAGCTGGTCACACAGATCTGCTAGTGATGGTCGTTTACTGTGCATATAAAGGGAATATTGCTAGCTTGGTCTAGGGTGCTGATCTTACAGGTCTGCTAGGGTGGTTGGTAACTGTGCATATAAGGGGATATTGCTAGCTTGGACTAGAGAGCTGGTCACACAGATCTGCTAGTGATGGTCAGCAACTGTGCATATAAGGGGATATTGCTAGCTTGGACTAGGGTGCTGATCACACAGATCTGCTAGGGGTGGTCTGTAACTGTGCATATAAGGGGATACTGCTAGCTTGGACTAGGGTGCTGATCACACAGATCTGCTAGTGGTGGTTGGTAACTGAATATTTTTCTCTCATGGTGATTGGTAATTGTGAGTGCTGGCTAGACCTGACCGTCGCTAACCAACATAGCTACATCACTGTTTGCATAACCACCGTCGCTAACCAACATAGCTACATCACTGTTTGCATAACCACCATCGCTAACCAACATAGCTACATCACTGTTTGCATAACCACCGTCACTAACCAACATAGCTACATCACTGTTTGCATAACCACCGTCGCTAACCATCATAGCTACATCACTGTTTGCATAACCCTGGATGACTGCATGTGTGCAATGATCTGATTCATTGCTTTTGATTTACAGCACTACTGGGGAAAAATGAAGTTGATGGTGGTCAGGTCTACTCATTCAGGACACCAAAGAGGTCAGGCAGTGCCATTCAGATGGCAGCAAGAAGTGCACAGAAGATGAAAGAGCATCAGTCAGGTAAGAGCAGCTCTTTAATGTTATCAAAGTAGCTCTTTATTAGCAAGAAAGGTTTAGAGACTTCTGGATGCCTCATACCTAATTCATCAAGATGATTTTTTGCAATTTTCCCAAAAATGTCTTGTTAATCATGGAATTTTGCTGTCCGTGCAGAATTTGGAAAATTTCACTGTAAGTAGATCGGCTCAATGCTATGTATATGGCATGACCACAGAACTACACATGACATAGAAGGAACATCATCTTCATTCAAGTGAATATTGAAGGTGCCAGAAGTTGAAGCAAGTAGCTCCAAATTCAGCAATTACAATAGGTGCATGAAAATGATATCACATCAATGGTGGCAATAACAAATTAACATTAACAAATTAACCAGCCTAGCCTAGTGTGCTACAGTTATTGTTTGGTCGCTACATTATATTTTTCTAACAAATTTGTAGCAAACAAGGGGAGGGGGTTTGTTGCCAGTCTGGCAAAACTCTCAGGTCTTTCAGTTAATTAAAGTAATAATCTGGGTTTGAGCCATGAGAATTGCTCTCTCCACCAAAAGGAGATTTTGCCATCCGTTTCTCTTGTTAGTTATGATTAAGAGACTTCTTGCATCTTTCACATCATAAAATGCTTTGTTTGCGAAGAACTTAGGCCATAACTGCATGAATTTTGCATTTGTCACAGAACTAGACCTACAGTTAAGATATCACCTACTGAGCAGTGATGTAGTACTCGAGACCGGTCTCGGTCTTGGACCCTTGCGGTCTCGCTCCGAGACCGGCCAAAAAAATTATTGATTTTTTTTTTTAAATAAACTCATTTATTTTAAAATAATTTTTAGTTTATTTACTTTGAAAAAATAATTCATTGATTTTTTTTTTTTTACATCGTTCATCCAGTGACACTTTATCTATTAGGGTGTTTAACTTGGCCAATAGTATTGCCTCCTCAGGATTGCCTGTTGGCCTTTTCATGACCATAATAAACTCAATCTGGCTACTAATGATCAGCTTGTACAGACTGGCTAACAAAGTCCTGTCTGTCCCCGCTTCCTTAGTACCCTTGGAGAGGATCTTCATCAGGGGTGGTATAATCATGCGCCCACATCGAGAACGCCTCTCTGCATATGATGCTTTCGACACTCATGTTACTCAAGTGCAGCGAAGGCATTCTGTGAATTGCGAGTACTCCATGGTCATGGTTGGTCTGAAGGAACAGTTGACTCATTTTTCTGTGACTCATTTTTCTGTGGGATGGACAAACTCACTATGATGCATTAATTGCCACCAAGTTCATCAACACTGAACACTTGTAGCACTGGCTGACTCGCTGTCTGTGGCTGAGTGGCTGGATTGACTGCTGCCTAACTGAATTAAGTTAACTTTATACATCAATCTTCATTCAATGAAGATATGAACCAAAAGCAGAACTTGGGAATGGAACTTGGGAATGGAATATTGCAGAGCGATCAATTTCGAGTATATCTATCAGGTATAGAAAGACTTTGGGCTCGTTGTTGTAGGCTCGAATGACAGTTGAATTGAATAGGACAGAAAACATTAGCTCCTCTGAATGAATTAAGTCACCCCACCTCATTTGTTTTCAATATATTTTTTCTACCCTGGTACAGTAATTAAAATATTCGTTCATTTGTGCCAACTGTGCATTACAATACATACATAATTCCCGGGAAATGCCGGGAAGACATTTGGCTGACCAACGTCGATTACTCAGAAAGTTGGACAGTTTGTTTCATTTTCCTATACAATATGTACATTCGGTCTCGGTCTCGGACCTTGTCGGTCTTGGTCTCAAATTTCTGGTCTGGTCTCGGTCTCGACACCCTCCGATCTCAGTCTCGGATGTGCTGGTCTCGACTACAACACTGCTACTGGGGGCCGTGAAGGGTATTATTTGTCTCTCTGAAGAATATCAGTAACTTTTGTTGCAAATTATTAATCTTTCATACAATGTCACACTATATATTATGATGTGGTATAATGAAGACAAAATCTGGTTCTCCGTAGGATGTGTCACTAATTCAATTTTCACTAATTGGCAATACAGTTATAGTACCTAGTGATAACATAAACTTTGTTAGATTCTTAAATTATCTTAAATTATTTTCTGTTTCTTTTTTCAATGTGATACAGTTGAATCAGTGAAAGTTTCAAGGAGTGCTGTTAAACAAAACAAACATGTCAGGGAAAGATCCAAAGCCTCTTCTGGGGCAAAGAATACTTCAAAAAGAGGAGAATCCAAAGCAAATGAAGAAGATATTGAGAGCAACAAGTCTACAAATAGAAGAAAAAGCACCAGATTGTCTGTAGTTAGACCGAAATACCAACCTCGGGATTCCTCTACAGATGAGAGTGAGAGTTGTGATGATGAGAGCATAGCCTCAGAGACTAGTGGCCAATCAGAGCCAAAAGATGTTAGGAAGAGTAAAGGGAAGACGAAGGAATCCACAACTAAAGTAGAAACAATTGAAGCAAATGTGGAGAGCAGCAAGTCCTCGAAAAGAAGGAGCTCAAGATTGACTGCCATCAGACAGAAATACCAACTGCAGGAATCCTCTTCAGAGGAGGAGGAAGAAGAGGATAGTAGTGATGATGATGAGAGTGTAACATCAGAGGCAAGTGGCCCGTCAGAGCCAAAAGATATAAGGAGAGGTACAAGGAGGAAGGTAACCATAGCAACAGACAAAGATTTGGTAAGACTTTGTTAAATAATGGATTGACTTATCAATTGATTGAGTAATCACTTGATTGAAGTGAAAAAAATTAATTGTGCATTTTAAGTCAGTGTTTAAGTTTTTAAACCATAGCTTTGCCAGCTGCACTGATAAACTAAAAAGCAAAGGTCAAAGATTGACATTAAAATTAACAATTTTGACAAAATTGCATAAAAAATAAATATCAGTAGTTAAAAGGACATATTCTAGATCACAAAAATAAATATCAGCTAAAAAAATTAAGAAACATGTTATAAACATTTGGCATGTAGAATGAGAGATGTAAGATCGAAGTTAATTGTGCTGCATTTGTGCTTCATTTAAAAAAAATCCAAGTCTTCACAACACATGATTTTGTACCTGAAACAAAACTGAAATATTTAACCCATAATATATATTTTTGTAACCCTTTGTAATGTTTAAATTTCTGTGGGATTTGTGTGCAGAATCACAGACTGTGCACATGCACAGACGCATGACCTAAAATGCGGCTAAGAATGTTTGACAAAAGACTAATTTGAAAATAAAGTGAAACTAAAATTTGCTATGTAAAAATCCTAATGCAAGTGCAGGATACCTGTTTTTTTTTTTGGTGGGGGTCAGAGGTCATCTGAGGTCAACATGCATTTGGCAAAGGTCAAATATCATTTTAGTTCAAATGTTGAAAACTTTGTAAACAAGGCTAACATGGATGAAGCTCATTCTTGCTTTTGAGTATAATGAGTACAGGGTATGCCATAAGTCATCTGACTGGATGATCAACCCAGCTATGCATGTTATGTCCTGTACTAATTCATGTGGCTAATACATTTTAAGAGCAATAGGCATCTGGTAACACAAATATACTCATTAATGTATGACTATCATTGACATGTAATTACAATATTTTTTTTTTTTTAAATACAGGAAGCTACTTCAGAACATTACTTCTCAGCTCACACTGGTGAGGCAATCACCTCTGACCACACCCTCTCTAAACTAGTGAAGCCCATGATGGACAGCAGGGAACTGAAGAGCATCTTAAAGACCGCAGCCAACAGCAACACAGACGAGATGGAACTTCTCTTTGATGAGCACACTCATCTCTTCCAGAAGTGGATGGTCCATTTGAGGTGTTTTAATTTTGTTTTTAAAAGAATCCTGCCTCTCCCCCACCCAGTCAGCTCTTTAAAGAATTGGGACTTTAGCTGCTTAATAATTGGTAATATTGTAGGATTGTTTGTTAACTAATTACTGAATAACAAAACTTTGGATCTGAACTGATTTTATTAACTGAAAAGACTGTTATTTTTGTAACACAGGCAAACAGAGAGAACATAATTTGCAACTACTTGGTGCCGACTCTAAAAAAGAATGTGACAAACTAAACACAATTAACCGTACAAAATAAACCATAATAACCATACAAAATAAACCATAATTACCATACAAAATAAACCATAATTACCAAACAAAATAAACCATAATATAAACAATGCAAAATAAACCATAATAACCATGCAAAATAAACCATAATTACCATACATCATAAACCATAATTACCATACAAAATAAACCATAATAACCATGCAAAGTAAACCATAATAACCATGCAAAATAAACCATAATAACCATACAAAATCAACCATAATATTAAACCATACAAAATAAACCATAATTACCAAACAAAATAAACCATAATAACCATGCAAAATAAACCATAATAACCATGCAAAATAAATCATAATTACCATACAACATAAACCATAATTACCATACAAAATAAACCATAATAACCATGCAAAATAAACCATAATAACCATGTAAAATAAACCATAATAACCATACAAAATCAACCATAATAACCATACAAAATCAACCATAATAACCATACAAAATAAACCATAATACCATACAAAATTAAAAAAATTGTACACAAAGTGTACAAAAATGTAAATTTTGGGATGCATGGTTTGCAAAAAGGCTAATTATACATTCAAGGGTGGGTTGCAAGTTGCAAAGCCTGCCACAAAAAAAAACATGATTTTCACTTGGATCAGTAACACACTTTGGAAATTTGAATGAAATCCTCTTGTATCAATTTTAAATAAAGTTTAAAATCACTTGTAACAATTTTATCAGCTTGAATACACTACAAGGAAAAATTTTGATTCCCATGTTCATTGAATCTGTTGACTTTTATACATCACCAGAAACTTACATGACATGCTACATGCTAATGTTAAAATAATTCCTGAGTGAGTTTGTCAAAGATACTGGCTCCAATAGCAACATAATCAAGCTCATGCAGTGTCACACTACAAGTTGTTAGGGCAATCCACACATTACAAGATAATAAACAGACAAGGCTCGAGCCACTTAAATCTTTACCTAACAACGTGTTTAATTATACAATCATGTTTCTAAATGGGTAAATTGCCAAGGCTTGAGCCATAAAATTCTGTAAGGATTGGGTGAAAAATTAATCTCAGTCGGGACATGCCGAAGGGTCCTCTTCATGTATCTTCATCATTCACTTTTGACTGATGTTAACTTTGATTTCTTTTCTGGTCTAATGCAGCAATGGCTTCAATCTCTTGCTCTATGGACTAGGTTCCAAGCGACATCTGGTCGAGAGTTTCCGCTCTCTGCATCTTTCAAATTACTACCACATGGTCGTTAACGGTTTCTTCCCGGGTCTTGCCATCAGACAAGTAAGTAGAATCAGTGGCAGAACTAACGGCAACCACCACAACATTAGGGTGGAGGGGTAACCAAGACAACATAGACACATAATAGTTTATTTGGAGGGGTCATGAAATTTCTATACTTCCCATATGGTACTCTCGGCCAAAATTTGTCAGCAAACCCCCTGGTAATGGACAAAATATCAATTTGGGCCAAGGTATGGATTTAAAATAAGGAATAAGTGTGCTATTGAAACAAAAACATGCAAAGAATGATGGTAGTGCTAGCTATTGCAATATGCTCCCATGCATGCAGGTGTAATATACACACATGCTCATCTAAAATCACATCCAACATACACTGTTTCTTCTCTTATGTAGTATACTTTTGTGGCCTGAGATGGAGTTCACAACAGTCAATAACTAGGAAAGACTGAAATATCTGATAATCATTTAAAATAATCAACAAAACCCTGGTGTTTCCTCCACCAAACATTGAAGGCATAACAGCTGTTGTTGCCATGGGTTCTATCAGTTATGTCAAGCCCTGCATGTATAATATATATGTAAATATATGCATATATATATATAGGACCCCACCGAGATAACTTGATCCAAGACAGAAAGCGTCCTGTTTCTGATGGGACCACTGGCCAGGCTGATCTACTATCAGTTTGCCAAGGGCTCCCTGAAGGCCCTCGAAGTATGCAGGATAATATCCTTCACGTGTGTGACTGGCCTTCTCCCGAGGCCAGAGCCAGTCTAGTGAGCCTCCCAGTGGTCAGGCCAGACCACTTAAAGAAAGTTTCTTGAGAAACTGGTCGCAGAGGTCAAGAAGCAGAAAGAGAAATTTCATCTAAATAATATTCATTACTTTTGCTTTGCATTGTTGTCCATGTCTTGCATTATGAATGAATGTAAATATCAGTATCTTCACAATTTAATGTTTGATAGCATTGTGTTTAGCGGTTCGTTAAACATTTTTGTTTCTTGTTTTAATATATATATATACATATCATATGAGTGTATTGTCCAATACATTCAGTAATATGTACCATAATATAATGCTATTTATTATTTTCAATGTTGTCAATGCTACATACTGGTTAGTATTTATTTATTTCCTGCAGATATTTTCTGCTATATGTGAAGATGTTTTAGATTCAAAGAAAACGGCCAGAGGGTTACAGGAGCAAATGGATGTAATTAAAGCTGAGCTGGAAACCAAAAATGGTAAGCAAATTGAAACTCATGGTTCAGTCCTATGTTGTCTGAATCAGACAACATGAATCAGAATTTCATCCCAGCTTTTATTTGTCTATCCAGGTGACAACTACACAAAATCATAGCAAAATATATAGATCTCAAAATAATAATAACTTGTGGTTGTGCTAAAAGGTTTGTTTTGGGTACTTTTTGGTTCCTTGCTTTAGCAAAAGGAACCTATGCATTCAACTTTGCATGTGTGTGTGTGTGTGTGTCTGTGACACTTGCTTGGGTACGCTCTATCTCAATAAGGGCTAGTTGGATTGAGGCCATACTTAGACTATAGATCCCCCATATGAAGAAGGTGTGCCCTATTTTTTTGGTGCTCATATCTTGAATATTAATGAGGTTATGGGGTCAAACTTAAAATTGCAATAATTCAGTAACCGTAAGTCAGTATTGGCAGGTACATGATTGTGTGCAATCTTATGCATTTTGATGAAGGGGGGGGGGGCTCATTTTAGCCCTAAATAGGAATATTATGGGCTACCGTACACTCCCTATTGGAACTCCCT
>JAODFY010199781.1:0-10629 GCA_027580055.1 Paracaudina chilensis | reverse complement strand
GGGGGGGGCGTATGTGGATGGGGAAGGATATGTGGATGGGGAATGGGTATGTGGAGGTGAAAAGAGTATGTGGAGGCGACAAGGACATGTAGAGAGGACAAGGGTATGTGGAGGGGACAATGGTAAGTGGAGAGGACAATTAAGGGTACGAAGGACACAGGAATGTGCAGGGGTGGTGGCCCCATGACCGGACGCCTCCCCCGGGACAATTTCCCCGGGACATTTCCTACGGATAATAGAGTTTTATTGGGGGTGGGGTTAGGGTTAGTGGTTAGGGTGGGAGAAAAGAGGGGGTTAATGTCTGGGGGGAATTATCTGGGTGGGGAATTGACCGGGAGGAGACATCCTAGAACTGATGGTCCACCTCCACCAAAATCAAAATAGTTCCTGTACTCAATGTGAGAAACATACACAAAGTTTCAGCTTGATATGACCAGGTGTGGTGGACTTAGAGGTCAATATTTGACCTCTGTTGACCCCAGACCCCTCCCCAAAACAATAGGGATCATATACACCAAGTTTCAACTTGATCGGACCAGGCAGTCTGGACTTATCATGTTTACAAGCAAAAATTTCTCAAAATCCCTGAAATTGCTATTTTTCTAAGTTTGGGCCCAAAAGGACCTTGGATCTGCACCAAAAACAATATGGTTCCTGTACTCATCATGAGGAAGATTTTCAAAGTTTTTATTTTGATGAAGCATCTGGCCACATTTGTCATGTCACAAAGAGGAAACACTACACTCAATGTGGTAAAGTCTTTGTTATTCTTTATATTCTTTTTCACACTTTTTTTTTCATACCAATTTGAAATGGTATGCCAAAGTTTGTAAGTGGTTGTTACTTTGATATTCTATATGGATGCAATAAGACTATTTTTTTAAACTGAACATATAATAAAGATAAAAGTTCACCTCACATAAAAATATATAAAACTTTTCAATAATAAAAACAATAATCTACATATCTGCTTAAGCTGGGGTTGCAAGTAGCAAACCCTTCAATTGGCTCAGTCGAACACTTTTGAAAGCATGAATGAACACATCCCTGCTGTAGTAACCTCAAATGGAACTATAAGCAAGTCAATGAGAAAGTTTACTAAGATGTTCATTAAATTAGGAATCTGTGAGTTCTTGGTGTCACAGGAAACTCATGTGAATTTGCTACTTGCAACCCCATATTTCATGCATGAAAGCCAGTGGCTTTAATAAAACTACAGCCCTATATAAAATGTGTCAGACTGTGCCAGTTTCACACAAGAACACACATAAATATGAAAGAAGACATACAGAGTATGTACACACAAAAACATGCATATTTTTTTTTTAAACTTGCAATTTCATAAAGCACCATTTTCACATATATGCATTTATATAACTTTATTTCTTAACAAATATTATATTATATATAGATACATATATATATATATATATAAATAATATATATATAATAAAAAAACTCACGCTGACAGCGAATTCATGTGACATGACATTTTGTGATTGGTGGAATGAAACCCAATACATAACAACAATTGAGCCGCACATTTCTAGTATACTCAGCGTGATAGTTTTTTGCATCTTTCATTTCAACTAGACCACCATTGGGGTTGGTGGCTCATAATTAGTGGCTGTAAACTTTCACCCCCAAAGAAATTTCACCCCCCTCCCCCAATGAAATTTGTGATTGGTTGTCCCATACATGAGAGCAAATGGGCCAACCATTAAACAGCAGACGTTTAGCCTATTCTGGGCATGCATTGTTTAACTTTAACATACTAACTGCATTACAGCAATTGGAGACTGTTATGTAGACTTTTTACATACTATTTTTAGTAATAAATTGTGTGTATTGGATCAATGGATAACTTTTGTTACTTAATGTATGTTTATTTAATTGTTGGAGAAGACCTTTGATGTGCATTTTCAGATAAAGATCACAAAGCATGAGGTTGGATGATGTGAACATGTCGTGCTGCTTCATATCTGAACAGATAAAGACTGAACTAATTATAGTGACTACATTAATGGGTTTGACATGAGGTGAACACATGTTACGTGCTGCTTCATATCTGAACAGATAAAGACCGAACTAATTAAAGTGACTACATTAATGTGAACTAATGAAAGTGACTACATTAATGTGAACTAATTAAAGTGACTACATTAATGTGAACTAATGAAAGTGACTACATTAATGGGTTTGACATGCCATGATGTGAACACATGTTACGTGCTGCTTCATATCTGAACAGAGAAAGACCAAACTAATTAAAGTGACTACATTAATGGGTTTGACATGCCATGATGTGAACACATGTTACGTGCTGCTTCATATCTGAACAGATAAAGACCGAACTAATTAAAGTAACTACATTAATGGGTTTGACATGCCATGATGTGAACACATGTTACGTGCTGCTTCATATCTGAACAGAGAAAGACCGAACTAATTAAAGTGACAACGCTATGAAGCAGCTCAAACATAATTTTTTACTAGAATTTTTAGATGAGTCATCTCTTTGTCCAGTTTTAAAACTTTAAAACATGAGTGGGATCGTCAGAATTTTGTTATAAGTAGAAAAGTTTAGAGTTCAGATGTAGTCTTAATTTCACCAAAAAAAACCAAAAAGGGTTTCTGTAAACATTTTGAGTTGTCCTAATAGCACAACTGAACTCCTTTTCTTCCTTTAGGCGGCACAACATATATAATTTCCTCATTGACTTACACACTTAAATTTGCTATGTTCAATGGTTCCTAAAGTCAGAAGTTCTCAACCAGCAATCTCTACCCATCATGTTGTAGCTGACAAATTGCCCGTATATGGCATTTACAATTTTTCATACCATGACCATCTAGATTTTATCTACAATGAGTCAAAGTTTGTGATGTTGTTCCGCGGCCATCGTTTAAAAGCACAATGTGTTTTATTATTTATATAAAATTCAAAAAATGGGAAAACCAAGCCTATATATTGACCCCCAAATCTACCAAGTTTGTACTTTCACTTATGCTCAAAATGCTCAAAATCAAAGACACTAGAATTGCAAAAATGAAAAAGCAGCCACAACATTTTAGGGACTATTTGCCAGAGGGGGTACACTTTGAAAAAAGAAAAGAAAATCAGGTCTTCTAATAGTGGTGCCCCACCTTGAGAACTACCTTGCACCCAGTCTGGTTGGATAACCTTTATGAGTACAAATGTATGACCTGCAGTATAACCATACTACAAGTCATACATTTGTGGAACACAAATAAACTGTTTTAAAAATAATATTAAAGCAGCAGTACATTTTTGAGTGATATCTAAATGATGATAATGACATTTAGGTTAATAGCATGTGCAAACAAAAACAATTTACTGCAGATGTAATGATAACTTGAAAAATCTAACTTATTTCTAGCATGGTTATTCCTCTCTAAAATTGGGATTATAAAGCACCTCAGATGAGTTAATCTAAACATAAAAGCTATATTAAATTCTATAAACAGAACATCTAGCAAGATATAAAAAATTACTTTCTTTACAAATGAATTACAAGATGATGCTAAGTTCCATTTTTCAACCAAATGGCCAACATTTAAACAATAATATCTCCTATATAATATTTATATATACAGTTTTAATATGAAGGTATGGAATATTTTTCTCAGCCTCACCAACAATAATCAATGAACTATTAATTAAACCCTTTAAGTTCAGATTGATCCAATCAAGTAACAAAGTACATGTATGACATCATCTGCCACAAAGTTTCCACTGGTGTTGATATCATAGAGCCGATTTAATAAATCAAATTTCGATAAAATGCAGCCTGATATGAAAAGAAAACAAGAGCCCAAGGGCACTATGGTTCCTTGCTTAGAGTATACTAAATGTTACCTACATGTACCAAGTTTCATGTAGATCCAAAAATGTTTAGTAATTTGACCTCAAATGACCTCTGTACTATTGCATGCCTGGATGATGTAGCATTCGATAGAGCATTTAGTGAGTGTCATGTGACCAACAATCATCCAATCAAAAGACAAGAAACTAATTAGGTGTTGTATAAAATTACATATTGCACAATATATGTTGTATAATGTGTTGTTTAGAAGCAGTGTCATGAAAATATCATGTCATGACTTTGGTACTCTACGGGAAAAATGTGTCAAGGGTCTATGAAAAACTGAGTGCTATAGCACAGGTGCAACAATTCAGACCTACAAGATTCTGCAACTTTGAGCCATCTATGAATTCTAAAAAAAAATAAAAAATACATGATATGTGTATTACAATATTAATGTATTTACTTATAGACTGTATATCACTTGTGATTTTTGTTTTGGTTTCAATGTGGCATGCAGTCGCAGACTATGTCACTGTGCTTTATGTATTAAATACTGTATGCCAAAATGATACAAAACAGGTTTCAGTCTGTGGTAAAACATGTGAAAAATGTGAGACAATAAAAGTCTGTTCAAATGTAGTAGACCTGTGTATGGATTCATAACCTTGTATGACACCGATTGCCCTGTGTTTTCTTTGGTAGGTTTTGACATTTTCACACTTCCTATGTCTCTCCACAATTTGCTGCAGATTGACCTGTTTCGACCAGTGTTTCTGGGATTACAGAGATTTGTTGCAGGTTTTCACAAGGAAAATATGTGAAACGGGAAAAAGGGATTGGTCAATTTGTGTTTTCCTGAGCAGTATCATACATTTTTACACTTCCTGTGTCATGACAGTTTCCCACACACACATGTATCTGCTGTAACCAACTTGTGTTGCAAGGTTTTCAGTCTTTTCTTCCAAATGTTTCTACATGCAGAAATGTTTCACTGTAAGCCATGTGTGAAACATTTTCTGCACATTTGGTTTAAGTCTGTAGACCAGACCTTTATAGGTTTTAACATTGAAGCATCTACTAAGACTATTGTTTAGTACTTGAAGGCACCCCACTTAGCTGCTTTGATGATAAACTCTTTAGCGTAAGTCTCCTCAAAATTCAGAAAGGACTCTGTTTGCACTACATCCGTCAGGTGGGTGACGCAGAACTTGAAGCAGAAATCGTGAAGATCATAGGTAAGGGGATAGAAATCAAGGAAAGAAATTTGTACAGCCATATAGAACCATCTGCAAGGGTGTCAACAGCTTCTGAAAAGTGGGGGGACATTTCCATGAAGAAGTTAGTGATTGCCCTCTTGGGGGAGGGGCCAAGGGGAGGGGGTGTCCCCATTGGCAAAATTTTGGAACGTGAAGGGTGCTGAGATGCAAAATGGTGCACTGTAGGGACCACTTTCAAAAGTCGGGCAAACTAACAGATGGTGTGTCATCTAGAATGCCAATGGGAATTGATGTTGTTATTAAAGGTCAAGGGACATGCAGCCAATTGTCTTTAAACTGGCACAGATGAAAAGAGGATATTTCAAAACCTAGCTGCACTCAAAATTTTGAGTTTCCCGAATGTTGCCTTGAGATATTTCAATTTACTAATAAGGAATTTCACCTTCATCAACACGTCACAGGGGGAATGATGTGAAGGCCACTCATATACTCTACACAGTAAATGCTGCTATTTTATACCTTGAGAGGAGAAAGACGGAAGGTAGTATTCACAAAAGAAGTTCTTTTGTACAAGTTTTTATTCAGATCCAGGTCTAATACGTTTGTTACAGGGATTTTAAAAGTATATGTTTTGCACTGATTTTGTATTAGACAGGTTCCCGCGGTTCCCCCGTCCATGTCACAAGATATGTGGTGCGATAGCAGATTTGTCTTATTTTTATAAATGTATCGACTGAAAATCGGTCTTGTGTTTGGATTTCCTCAATGTACTAAATATAAGGTACTATAGAATAACTGAAGTCAAGCTTTCATGTCACTTGGTCTTTAACTTGGCAAGACTAAAATATTTGTTGTTGATTTGTCTTGAGAAGTATTAAATATCCTACATGATTAGTTAACTTGGCATATACTACAAGATTTTTAAGGCAAAAATACCTTGTTTCTCATGAAACATGGAGTGAAGCCAAAAATTCCTGTTGCACAAGTTGCCAAATGAATTTACATTTTGTGAAAGTTAATACAATATTAATAAAATATAAGCATAATTTTTTAACATAGAGTTGTTATATTCATTATAGTTTTTTAATGGGGAAAATTTGATCTGCCCCTGGGTTGGCAGCTCAAATTATTTTAACGAATATTAATACAATGGCTAATGGACAAGATATATATATAGTTCCCTTCATATGCATATGATGGACTTAAAGGTGCTGCCAGACTTTATTTCGGGTAAAAAAATTAAAAGCTAAAATTGACGTCTGGATGTAGCTTGTATATCTCAGGGGCTGTTTAAAAAAAAAATTGTATTAATGTTTTAATTAGTGACAATTTATAGGTTTATGCATATAAATAACTTGTCACCGCATTGCATGTCAATTAAGGTTTTCGATTTGAATTTACGGTAATGAAAGGAACTGTTTTGAACATGATAACATCAGACTATAGGCTGCATGAACATTCTAGCTGGAAATGTTCTCTTTGATAGAAAAAATATTTGCAAAATGGTATTGCTTTTGATACCTTTAAACTGTATCTTTTTTAACTGTATGCCATTTGAAGGATGTGAAAATCAGTAATTACCCACCCACCCCCAAAAAAAAAACAATTAACAAAGACTTGTATGAATGGCATGTCATTTTATAAGGTAAAACTGTACAATGCAAGTCACCCAATTGTACATTGGGGTTGAACACCCCCATCCACCCACCCCCCTCCCCCCCAAAAAAGTTATGTCGTCTGAACTTGTCATCTGGATTTACCGTAAACGTATATCTCATTGGCTGGGATTTTTTAAATGCACTTGTAATACTTGGTGACATTTGGTTTATGCATATATTTTGCCGCGGAACAAAAGGTGTTAATGAAAGCTTCTAAGCTGGATTTCGCTCTATTATTAAGTGTTACAATTGGTGAGATGAGTAGAATATAGTTGTTTTATGAGAGCTAATTATGGAATGATAAACCAAAATGTCAATCTGATAGATATAATATGCTGCTTTAAGCTTGTAATTGATTTTTTTTTTTTACTCAGCTTGGAGATGTTGACAGTGTTACATTACAATCCTGTTGTAAAGTATAGTGCACCATTCGCGGTTGATTTTGAACTGATCAATACTTTATTGATTATGCCTTAGAGAGCAGTGATTTTTTTTGTTGTAACAACCCCCACCCCGAAGTGCAAATGTGTGCATTTACAGAGTGCATGGAAGTTAAGCTATACAGTGATTCATTGTAGTTTTTTTAATACAATGAACTATCAGGGGCACAAATCCCTGGGAGATAGGGGGATATATACCCCACAATTTGTGGTCAAGGGTTACACACACACAATCATCCCACATGAAGTTTTTCTGCATGGCGGTGCCTGAAAATATGGCTGAGGTCTACGATGATGCAAAAGCAGTGTTTGTGTACTGTCGGGACGTGCACAAAGATAAACTTGACGAGATGAACATTGTGGATCTGGCAAAGGATTTCCCGAGCTGATCAGACATTCTCCGGAAGATACTTTGAAAAGTTTAGACGTTTTGCACCAGTTGTTTCTCTAAGTCAAGGTTTTAGTTCATATGCTGCATGCGTATTATTTTTGCTGCGTATGCTGCGTACCAAAAAGTTCCTTGTTACATTTCTATTTAACATACCATGCAGGGTATGGTATGCAATGTTTCAATTTGGTTCCTTTCAGTTATAAATGTCGCTATTAAAGGGAAATTTGTTTCTATAACTATGTAAACGTAATATCTAAATTCATTTGGGTGAGGTGGGAAACAAAGTTAAGTTTGAGTATCAAGCACTAGAAGTTAAAATAAGACCCATGGTTTGACTTAATTATTACTTGTATGCAAAATCTCACACCACATGCAATCATGGAGTCTGTTATCATCGCTGTGGTTCCATTGCAATATTACAGCTGCAAAATTTTTAGAAACCCGTTGCAAATTGGGTGTAAATCCAGTATACTGTAGGTGGGCTTAAGGACTTGCATATACAGGCCTGGCATTGTAAGCCGGGCGATTTCCCGTGCCTGCCTCAACGCTCGACTTGGGAGCAAAAAGTCTGCCTTAGGTGGGCTAAAATTTGCCTCTCTTGATTTTACTTTTGTGCAATTTTATGCCCATCTTCTAAACATCATGTTGCACGGGTAAGGAATTTACACTTTTGACTTTTTTCATTTCAAATACATAATAAATGGAATGGTCTCTGTGTCCAATGAGCATTGTTTAAAAGCCAAACAGGCAGTTAATGTTATCATTTTCAAAACAGCCTTAATAGATAGTATAAAGCCTAAACACCATTGATACATTGACATACCAAGAAAATACAATAGCCCACCTTAATTTTTTAGACGGGCATTAAACCGCCCATCTGGATTTTTATCAAATGATCTAGAAGGACAATCACTGCGCGCCCCCCTGCTAAAATACTCCTGACCAGGCCTGTGCATGCATATAGCTGCATGGTCATCGCATTTTTAACTTGCACCAGGTTAAACAATTTAAAAACGTGATAGTTTATTTCATATGCATGGTACGTGGACCAAAACTATCCGTGCTCTTCAAGCAGACTTGTTTGGTTTAGCCTATGCATGGCTTTATTTGGGCATTAACATTCCTCTGGGAGCCAGTGGTATGGCCAATACCATGTGCCAAGGGCTAAAGTTTCTGTACCGCTGGTATAGCTGTATTTTTAGATTTTTGAACTTGTGTGCCTGAGGTCCCCCTTTGGGGAACCCATTCGGCCGACACTTCCAAAATCATCTCCCGCTTCTCCAAATGGATGTGTGCCTCTTTTCATTAGCTTGGTTTGCTTCATTAAGAAGTTTGTTGAAATCATTAACAGCTGGTGTTAATAAATAACTCTCATTCTGAATATGCTAGAAAACTGCTAACATGGTCAGCTCATTTGTTTCATTCTATGGCGACATTCTGTATTTTGAACAAGCCAAATTATTGTATTGCACATGGATAGATTTCAACTGTATGCATTGATTTCTCATTTTCACTCAGGGAATTGTCTCTATTTGTGTTCTGTTTGAGACTTTACTACAAGCCTGTCAGCCCAATCTATTTTATCATCTGAGGCAAATGGGAGCTCAGCCGTGAGTATATTTTTGTACTGTTTACTGGGCGCAATCCATGTTGCCGTTTTGTCTGCGTGTGCCGTTCCCTAAATGAGATATGAGACAAATTAAGTCTCAGGCCTCTCAGCATCGCACTCCTAACAAAAAAATATTGACGACGGGCGAATCGCTGTAAAAACAACACACAAGTTAAAAGAGAAAATTATGATATCGATGTAGACTAGAAGAATGATTGAAGGAAACTGATAGAATGATGCAAGAACAAAGAAAGACAAAGCCTAATTGTGGTATTGTGATGAAATAGATGGAAACCATGCAAATTTGAGAGTAGATGATATTTCAGCTGAACAGGTAATGTGACAGAACATTAAACTCGTTGATAGCTTGTCAATGGTTCTTGCAACTCATGTTGTCACTTTTTCTCACAACTCTTATGTTTTACAGCATTTCTGCCCACTCAGGGTGGCTGGTGCATGCATGCAGCTCCCAAAGCAAAGTATTAGGATTTTGAAAATGGAAAATCTGCTACTATTATCTGTCATACTGGTTTATGCTAGAATGTTTATAGCCTGTTGTGGTATGATCATAAATTAAATTCATCTGTTTCTGGGATGAGGGTTTTTGCCTTCAAGATAATGGAAAGAACAATAGCTTGCATAAAAGTGGATTTTATTACAACGGGTCTGGAAATACTTTTGTCATTTCTGGAAACCTGCCCTGAAAGACAGATTTTGTACGGTTTTCACCCTTATCCAGTAATGACAAATATTTTCCACTGCATTATGCCCCCAATGTGTTATTTGGATATATTTCCTCAACACATCCCGATGTCAAGAAACCCCGGAGGGTTTTTCGGGGCCCACTAGCTGGCGGAAAAACCTGGTTAGTAGCACAGTGATGAGCCGTGCATGCCAGTAGGCAGACCTACTGCAGAAAACAGGTCAATAACGGTTCTGGAAATACTTTGTCATTTCTAGAAACTCTAGAAATGACAAAGAATTTCCCACTGCTTTAAACTTTCAAGTTTTCTTGGAGGCGGACAATTATGGCTCAAGAGCATTAGGCAAAATAAAGCCAGGCAACCTTTCTTTTTAACAACTCGTATATCATATAGAAAGTTGAAGAAATTTAAGACATGCAACAGGCATTGAATGTTTCCCCTATTAACACTGTATGAAGATCTGTAGCATTTAGTTCCACAAGGGGCTTTTGCAATGGATCCGAATAACTGCATGAACATATTAAGTAATCCACCAATTTCTACATTGTGATTTTAATCACATTGGTATGTGTCAATTTGATGCAGCTGTTTTTTTTTTATTATTAATACCATTGAAGGGGAGCAAGTGAATATTGTGAATGAATTTAGGATTATATTGCTGCCACAGGATCAAAAATAGGACAGGAATACATAATAAGAAAAGTGGTAGACAATCAGCAAACACAGTGACATGCCCTTATAGATAGACTCGTATGGTAACGATTCGGTAATGATATCCAT
>JAODFY010199670.1:0-10629 GCA_027580055.1 Paracaudina chilensis | reverse complement strand
AAGTTGCCCCCCGGGGGGGGGGGGGGGGGGGGGGGAGGGGCTTAACATACCCTTTTTTCGTTGAGGGTGCTGAACGCCCATGCCTATCCATGAACTGTCAGTTCTATCCAATAAATTATGCTTCCGATATTCAAACTAAACTTAACTAATTGGCTCATACCAGCGAAGCTGGTTGAACCTTTATGATCGTGGTACATCTAGCTACTATCTATATGTCTATCCACACTGGTTAGAATTATTTATGCTAACACGCATCGATGGATTTTGACGAAACATGAGCACATGTCAGTGTTCATTGGATGTGGATGCGTCAGGAACGTTCCAGAAATTTAGGTCAAAGGTCATTTGTGGTCATTTGAGGCCGTTAACTGAAAATGCGTTCTTCCACAGTTATAAATCCATGTTGACCAAAGTTACACATGATTATTGCAAGATTATTGGCACCATCGGGGTTTTCAACGACTTGGGATCAAATGTCAAAGGGGACAAACTTGTCCACATGCAATCTACAATCAGCATCCAAAATCGTGTTCAGTAACAACAAAGCTCAGTAACAAGCAAGGTGATTGAACTGTTATATTAATATTATGCACTACCAATGAGCGTGATTCATTGACCATTACTGGAGTAAGTGTTCTGCTAGGTAAATATTAACATAAATAAAGTATTTGTGTTTTTTAGCTTCACAATAGTAACAAATCCTTTCTGTTAGGACAATCCAATTGCTTTAAAATTCAAACTTAAGCAAAATACATGGTATATCAAAGTATATCATGACTTAACATCCACATGCTATTTTCTATGGTTTAGCTGCCATTAGCAGAATAAATGTTTAATTCTGGTCAGTATGTGTGTGGTACGTTAAAAGTGACCGATTTGTAAGTTGTTTTTTTTTAGTTTTGATGTTGGCTTTCAAGTTATTGGAAAGTTATGTTTACTAATTGAATTATCTACACCAACTGAAACAATTCAACCACTTGGCTAGTGTATAACTTTTAGAAGCGGCCATATTTGACATTACCAGGCATAAGTTAACGGCCTACCTTTTAAATTTAAGGCCCTATCGTTAACATAACGTTATTTTTATAGGCCTAACCTAAGTTAGTCCCCTAGGTCTAGCCTAACGTTAGGCCTACTATAGGCCTAGGCTTGATTGGTAATGGTATAACTGTTTGTCTCCAAAAGCTACTATACCTTTTTGCATATCCTGACATCGCTTGTATGGTGCATTGTGTAATTGATGTGGGGTCAAAACACTGCAAATGTACGAAACGATCAAATTTTAACCCCATATCAATCCCACAATACACTGTACAACTTCTATGTTACAAATACTAGGCTTGGTCCCCTAATTCTGCCACTAATAAAAGGATTAACAAACTAAAAATGTATAGGCCTATGCCTAACTCTATATCTATTCTACTACTTAAACTAGAAAGAGGATAAAAAGATAAAAGTTAAATTGCAGATACAATTGCATTCAAATTTATTGTTCCATTCACTGATTCACTGACTGACTCACATAACCGGGGGTAAACCAATCGTAGCTGGTAGGTGCGATACTCGTTATGGCATATTCCATAGTACGTGCACAGCCTACTATTGTACAGTATTATATATATTTTCTTCCAGTGAAAATGCCAAAATTTGGGTCAATGTTGAATATCCAGATATATTCTCCTGCATGATTGAAACGCCAGGTAAAACAAATTACAGTTACAAATGGTAATTGTTTGACGTTATTCTTTGATAAAAAATAATCGCAACATTATAGGCAGTGCTATTTTGTATTTCTTTATAATTTAGGCATAGTTTCTTTCTCTCCTATGAGACATTCATTTTGCTAATAATTATACACATATATCATGTATCATGTTGTGATCTTTCACAAACTAAAAGACAAAATTGCATAAATGCACAGGTCTATCGATTGTATGATGGACTTTTAATTGGACCCTGAATACATCACTTTGGTTGGGTCATTGTAAGAGAGAAAAATGACCATAAGTGTGCATCAGTGGCACTCAATAGTTAGTAAAAAAATTAGAAAGTGTGTCATGGTTCGTCAAATGACCGACTGTAGGAATTTTGTGATTCTAGGCCAACGGTGCATTGGTTTGTCATTTTTTTTACAGAGATAATTCAAATTCTGCAGTTGGTGCATATCATTTCAGTGACAAAGGTGTGCCATGTTACACCCACCACCAATGTTTGATGCACCTACAATCTTGGACAAAATTCCTTGGGACACCCACACTCCCCTGTGTTGTTGGTGATTCTCTCATCAATAATGTCAGCTTCTTGTTTAAAAAGAAAACAACAATGTTGCCGACAATTATTTATACTCGTGTGCAACAATGACGGGGGCTGGTTAAATGACTTAAATATTGACCTGAATATTTGTTATCATCATTTCCTATGAAATAATCCACCAACAATTTTGACCAAGATTGTACAGATTGTAGGTGGCAGTGGTGCATATCATTGCAGTGATGCAGGTGTCATATGTTACACCAATGGTTGATGCACCTACAGTGTAGGTAATGTTGATGGACCATATCTGGGGAGTCTGATAGACTGATATATAGTTGCATATTCATGTATGATGGAAATTCTAATTATGGTTATAATTGGATGTTTTTTACTTTTTTAATTGTTATTAACTTTTCAGATGCCAGATGCAATCTACAAATCTGTTACGTACAAGTTCTTATCTGTGGAGATGGGGCTCACATCGAAAGCTGTTTGGCATGTTGAATGCTGTATTCAACAGGTTATTTTTTAATACAAATTGATTCAGTGACATTATTGCACATGCTATAACAGGGCATGGTAAAGTCTTTGAATGGCCTGAAAATTCCTGAAAGTGAAAGAAATGAAGAACAAAAGTCTTGAAATAATACAACAGTGCAACTCACTATAAACAAAAATTTAAGCAAAATAATAAAATTCATTGTTTCAAACTGTTTTCAAATAATTTTTTATAAAGAACCTAGTTAAAGTTAAGAATTATCATGCCACCAAACAATTAACAAAACCTTTAAATTAATAAATAAAAAATAAATGTTAATATCAATGGCTTGTTGACCTAGAAAGAAACTTGAAAAATCTGGAAAATGCAATATAGAACACAATGTGTATATGAACCAATGTCATTGACTGTGTAATTCTTCTTAGTTGTTGCTGTACTGTGGTAGTACCCAACAACCAGCCTAATACACTGTACATTACCTAAGCCTATTAGTAGGGTATACATTTTATTCAATATAACTGCTTAATTTGTATCTCAACTCAAAAGAGCCAACACCAAAATCACCATGTGTTCTTTAATTCAATATCCAAGGTCCCAGACCAAGGGTGGTTTTATTGTGAGAAAATGGGCCCAGTTGACATGGATTTCAGATGAAACAGGCACCATTTTAGGGGAAACCAGGAACCAATTTCAAATTTGACTGTAATTGTCAGTCTCGAGGTTCTTGGTGTCATCTATTGTGAACTTCTGTATTATAATATAACAAAAGGTGCAATATAATACCTGACATAATAATATCTGATATAATAAATATAATATAATAACATCTGACTTGCCTTAATTTGGTCATCCACAGGACAACAATGTAAACTTAATTTGACAAGATTTGGTTGCCAGTCAGGTGAAAGGCAAAATTTTCAACCCTAAATTACTATTAATTGCTACTCAACAGGGTGGACCTAGGTCGGATCCGTGAAGTGGGGCCTGACCAAGCAGCATCAGAGTGGCTTCTCAGGTGCGGTGCTGCTGTGAAATTTAAGGGCTTTGAAAAGTGGAATGAAGATTACAATCTCCTGCCCTCGGGGGCAAGGGGGAAGTTCTGCATTGAGGAAGTAGATGCCACAGACTCCAGTATAATGCACATAGGATTTGAACACTTTCGTAAGTTACTAGTAAGGCGTGCCTCATATTGCACAGGGATAATAAAATCTTGTTTCTTTGTTGTCTTAATGAGCTCTGTTACATTTTGAAATACTTCACTAAGTGTGATCAACACTTTGGATTAAAAAGAAGAATTTGGGGAACAATAAGGCGTTTTTAGATTTGACATCTTTATTGTTGTGGTATATATTCTCAATAGCCTATTCTGTAACAGCATTGTGTGATGTTGTCTTGCCAAATGCTTGTATGTTGGTTATATGATGTGCTGTACCTGTTCATAAATTACATATAATACATAATAGCATATCAAGCTCAGGTGTCAAAATAATGGGGTGGTTCTGGTTACTACAATACATGTGTATAAATGGTGAGGCATCAGAACATATGCAGTCAAGTGTGTATGTGTTTGTTTATGTGGATGTGTCTGTCGATATGACTGAGGACCTGGACAAAAGCATTTCAGGTCCTCTGTAGGAACATCAATTTAAATAACAGGTCCTTGTTAAGGAATTGTTATGGTTATGGGTCTTTTAGGTTAGAATAAAGGAAATTTGAATGAGGTCCTCAGTGTGAAAGTAAAACAGGACTGAGTGTGTGTGTGTGTGACATCGGAGCTTGTAAACATGATATCTCAAGAAGGAAAAGTTTGACTGATGTCATACTTGGTATATATATATTGGCCATAATTATCCCTATTGTTTTTGGTGATCATGTCATGAATATTAATGAGAGCCAGGGGCAGGGCCTAATGTAACAGTCTTAAACATCAGTACTAATTAACAAATATCTGATTATCTTTATGCTTGAGCATGGTGATGTCAGATGATTGTAAATATAATTACACGCTCATCCATAATTTAATTGGGCAAGGCTAGACAAAAAATTGTAAACACACACATCTCCAACACATCTCAAGATGGAAGAAGGACAAATTGGATTGATGTCATACTTGGTATATATGTCGGCCATAATTAGAACATTATCCCTAATATTTTTACTAACTGTCATGGATTCAAGTGATAATGGTAATCAGGAAATAAACATAAGGCCTGTCAGAATTGATCAGATGATAATTAGGTAAAAGCAGTATTTAAAGAAAAAAGCTAATTTAACTAATTGCAAACTTTTTGATACTGGCAAAACCATACAATTTGATATCTTACTGTTTAATGGTCAGTGCCGAATTGTTCTTTGAGTTATTTAGTAAAAAAATATATTTATAAGGCACACAAATCTGGAGACTGTTCATGGCACTTTATAGTTAAGGGGAGGGGGGGGTGCAAGTAGCAAATCACTTGAGTTTCCGGTCACACAGAGAACTCACATATTCCTAATTTAATGAACATGTTAGTAAATATTCTCACTGAGGGGTTTACAGTTGGATTTTAATTTGCTACAACAGGGATGTGTTCCTTCATAGTTTAAAAAGTGTTCAACCGAGTCAATTAAAAACCTGACGTTTTGGTAGGTTTTGCTACTTGCAACCCCAACTTTCCTTTTAAGAAGGAACAGAATAGATGAGATTTCAGCACTGGTGGGTCTGAGGATGGTGACCCCCCCCCCCCCCTTCCAAAAATATAAAATTCTTCATTTCTTAATTTTCTTTCAACAAATGAAATATATTTAACAAAATACAGCACCATTTTACATCAAAGCGCTTCATTTGTTTTACAAAGAATAGAAATGTGCAAATTCCTTTTGTTGCTCTCCTTTGCTACATATTCATTAATAATTCATTATCAGAGAATCTGAATCACCTCCGTGCTCTGAAACTGCACCACTGCACCTATCTGACCGATATCTGTCTCTCCAAGTTAATACACCTGCAGGATACACTACAGGACCTGCAGGTGAGCAGCTGTGGTGACATAACAGATGCAGGTCTGGTTCACCTTCACAGACTGCAGTAAGTCTCCTTCATTATGATGTAGGTCTGCTCTGCATATTATTTATATATATAAAAAGTATGTTATTTCATTAATTCAGTACATATAATTTGTTGTGTAAAATGACTATGCTCTACAAATTTTGCCACTGATTTTGTTACCCTGATTTCCAAGAACTTACATGAGTAACACATTTTCCTTGTGTTAGTTTGGCGAAAAATGATATGCATAAACAGGTAATTATATGCATAAACAGGTAATTATATGCAAAAACTGCATAAACAGGTAATTATATGCATAAACAGGTAATTATATGCATAAACAGGTAATTATATGCATAAACAGGTAATTATATGCATAAGCAGATAATAATATGCATAAGCAGATAATAAGCAGGTGATGCATAAAGGTGATGCAATAAAGCAGGTGATGCATAAGCAGGTGATTTTTACTATGTATACTAATAAAACATTTTGAAAACAGCCAGTGAGGTATACAGACATATACAAAACATATACAAAGATTTTTGTAGCTAGAAGAAACTGTTGGTGTTTTTTTGGCAAATTTTAGTAAAAAAACAAAAAAAAACTTATCAGGAATGCCTCTAAGTACTGTTTGGATAGTAAGATAATAAACTGAAATTGAGTAGCCCAGTAACTTATGACTAATAATATTTGGTAACATAGCTACAGAATATGCTAGAGTAACTGTTCAGACTAGTCAGCTGATTTGTTGTTGATCTTTACCATTTAATTTCTTCGGGTATTAAGGGATGTGAAAATATATTTCTGGGGCCATATAGCTGTGGCTGTCCAAAAAAGTTCTTCGTTTCATTTATTAAATCTCTGTCAAAACTACAAACAAGGTCAAAGATCATCTATGGTCAACATTGGTCAAACATTGTAAACACCCATAGCATAAGGCAAACTTTATTCTTGGGGGTGTAGGTTCCTATAATAATTAATGAGTATAAGATCCTTTGAAAACAAGAAATAATTTTGTAAACACAAAATTTTATTGAGCCTCATATTAACTATTATAAGAATAGTTATTATGAGGCTCAATAAAATCTTGTGTTTAAAACATGTTTTAGCCAATTACATTTGACCAATATGGATTTCTGTAGAATATTCATTGCATCTCTGCTATATCATCAACATGGGAAGAACAGTAGCAAATTTTAGAATATACTGGCACACAGGCAAGGAATGCTAGCATAATTTGTGCTATTGTTTTGTTTTTTACTTCAGCAAGCTTGATAATCTGTTCTTGTGTGACCTGCCAGCAGTGAAGGACATGAGTAAGGTACTGGAGCTTCTAGGGGAAGGATTACCAAACTGCGAGATCCGATATCTGTCCTTAGAGGGACTTAAAGACTTGAAGAAGCTCGGGAAGGATAAGGACTTTAAAACCTGAACTAGAGTGACTGCCTGGAATCTAGATGATCCTAGTGAAGACCATCCGATCACTGTACTGTTATCTGCTGTGAATTGTGTTAATGATCCTGAATCAAATGACCCACAGAGTCAGTGTCAATTACCCTGACATTGCACTCGCTAAATGTACTGGAGAGCATACTGCTGTCCCAGCGTCAATGATCCTGAATCAAATGACCCACAGAGCCAGTGTCAATGCCCCTGACATTCATTGTACTCACTAAATGTACTGGAAAGCATACTGCTGTCCCAGTGTCAATGATTCTGAATCAAATGACCCACAGAGTCGGTGTCAATGCCCATGACATTGTACTCACTAAATGTACTAGAAAGCATACTGCTATCCCAGGGTTGGTATAATTTTCATATAGTCATGGCTTTCCCAACACAAGTACTAAAAGTGTGATTTTAGTGAAAACAATTTTCAAAATTTGGTGTTGGAGCAGCATGGGTGACCATCAGAATCACACCTAAGAGTTTCACCAGCTAAAGATTCTAAATTATTCTTTTTACATTGAAAAACATTTTCTAAATCTTCCAAATTTTGAATGCCAATATAAAAACCTTGTATCAAATTTTGTAGAAAAAGGTGAAAATTCTAATAGTTCTTCGATGACAAATGTATGAAAACGCTAAGGTGCCGTTGCAATGAAGAGATCTTACATAGAGGATCTTAACATTTTTCAACAAAATGTCAAATTTTCGAGATATTATCTTATCATTTTGTAACATAAAATATCTCGTCATTTTGCAACAAATTGACGAAATTACAAGATAATATATCTTGTCAATTCGTCATTTTGCAACAAAATGATGAATTACCTAGATAAGATATCATGTCAATTCGTCATTTTGAATCAAATTGACAAATTACCTAGATAACATATCTTGTCAATTCGTCATTTTGCAACAAATTGACGAATTTCCTAGATAAAATATCTCGTCAATTCGTCATTTTGCAACAAATTGACAAATTTCCTAGGTAAAATATCTCGTCAATTTGTCATTTATCTAGGTAATTCGTCAATTTGTTGCCAAATGTCTGATTGACGAGATATTTTATTTAAGGATTTCATTATTTTATTGAAATATGACGAATTGACAAGATATTTTTCCAGGTAATTCGTCAATTTGTTACCTTTTTTTTTTTTAAATCCAATTTGCCTACCCAACAAATTGCCAAGACAATGAGTACACAGTGGACAACGTTCGTGGTACACAGCCAGAGTGTAACTGGCGTATCTATTCTACAGTCTTCATAAAGACACTCAATACATTTGTAAGAATGACGTTTACATTATTTTCTACACAATGGTGCTTGTAGACATTGCATAAACATTAATCTACGTTACTTAAAGCGTAACTCACATATACAACAAAGACAAGTGACAAAAAAAACAAAAAAACAATTCTGTCCTACAAATGCAAGAGTCTGTCATACATGTTATTAGTTGATTGCATAGAGTTATATCCAAAGGCACCATAAGTATAATTGATTTCTGTTGTACTATTCTCCACTCAAAGCAATTATTTCTTTAAATCCTAGCACTAACTTGACCCATGCCAGTATGTCACTAACTTGACCCATGCCATTATGTCACTAACTTGACCCATGCCAGTATGTCACCAACACATCATCAGCCAGACTTAAAAAACTCGTTTGGTGAGTCAGCCTTTCTCTTCGATGCTGCTTTGTAAGCACATTGAAATGTACTATAATTGACAAACACACTCCCCTTGATAATTAATAGATTGATTTATTACATATAATATATAGTGGAAATATACAATGACAAACTATATATGGTCACGTTTGATTTGATTTAAATGAATGTCCAATATGTTTCATACTTGGTATGGTGATGTAAGATGATGAGAGGTACATTGCCCCATGACAATGAAATTTTCACCTCATTGGTATTCATGCTATTAACATTGCTCAAAATAGCTTGTTAAGTATTAAATCTTTGAAATGATTTATTGAGTTACTGTGATATTTATTTGGCTAGATGCTCCATGATTAGTATATGTGTCCTATTTTTGTTGTCAATGACATGAATATTAATGATTGGGCATGACTTACAGTAAAATTCTTAAAATGACAATATTTTTGCAACTGCATTTCCGGTGTGCTTCATACATGGTATGATGCCATATGACAATAAAATGTCACCTGAATAATATGCATCAGTGGGTGGGACTTAATGCTAAGTTTCCCGAAATAGCTTGTAAACACGAAATATCAGAAACATATTGAATTAATATCACATTGAACTGGTATATGTCCCCTGATGAGTAGATGTGCCCATGGTGAGTAGATCATTTTTATTGTCCATGATATGAATATTAATGAGTGGCCGTGACTTAAATTCTCTGGTAACCTTATGAGAAATGGAAACTTTCTTGCCACTTCTGTATAACGGTAAAAACAAGAAAAAGATGTGCCTTTTGGGGCGCAAAAACTGAAATGAGAAGGAATTAATAGACATGTTACTGTTGTGAATGTATATTAATACTGGAACAGCAAGAAACTGCGCTGCTAGTCGACTTTCTCGAGCATCTAGCGGGCCATGTTAAACTGTCCAGTGGGCCATGTTAAACTGTCCAGTGGACCATGTTAAACTGTCCAGTGGGACATGTTAAACTGTCCAGTGGGACATGTTAAACTGTACAGTGGGCCATGTTAAACTGTCCAGTGGGACATGTTAAACTGTCCAGTGGACCATGTTAAACTGTACAGTGGGCCATGTTAAACTGCCCCGTGGGTTACGTTACATCGGAATGGGGAAACAAAACAATCTGCAACAATTCCATTACCCTTCTGCGGGGAGATCGTCAGTACATTTTTGAATGACCTGCCAATCAAAGCTGATATGTTTGGACTCTGTGCTAGATGCACAAATCGCAAAGCGGAGAAAGTATCTTCCTTTCAGTAAAGTGCCGATCATGTGGATCTTCCCGGATTTGTTGATCCTGTCTAGGAGGTCCTTGTTCCTTTGGTTCGATCCCTGTATACATGGAAATAAAAGTTAGATGCGAATCTCAGCTGAGAAATCCCCTACATTTATCAAACAGCTGTTCAGTAAACATGCTCGAATTGCAGATTTTATGTAGCACAAAATGTGGGCTTAAATTAACAGGAGTGTGTATGTACATCATCAATCTCGCCTTAGCATCACGGGGTGTGTGGGGTTTGTGTGCTCTATGGCATTCAGACCGAGGACGGAACAAAATTGTTTTTGGTGCTGTTCCAAGGTCATTTGAGGTCAACAGAGGTCAAAGTGTGTAATCCTTGTAATATCAATAACTGGAGAATACAAATGTTTACAGAGGTCATATTTGATCTGTATGTTGCCCATATGGTGTACAAGAACCCTCATGTTTTTGGTGCTGA
>JAODFY010199559.1:0-10631 GCA_027580055.1 Paracaudina chilensis | reverse complement strand
CTCTCTCGTATGTATGTTTCCTATAGTTAGTATGAGGAACCTATAGTATATCACCTTTACACAAAGTAAAAAAGAAAAATGAGGAAGCAAGGAATCACAAAACCTCTGGGTTTTCTGGTTTTGTGGTATAATTGATTATAATTTCGAGCCTGTGAAGTGCCGTTTCCTGCAATCTGAGTGTTCTTTCTGAATTTTCGACAATGGTAAATGTGTATAATGATGGGCTAGTACGTGTGCTGCGTTATAGATATTACCATAGATGATAGGCTTTCATTTTCTTGGGCATATTGGGTCGCTTCGATAATTAGCCATCGATGATTGTTTTGAATGAATTCACATTCCCCATTGTGATTAGAACAGTAGTTTACATTTTTATTGAGGAAACACTTTGGGGAAGTCAGACCAATGTTATGAATGACGTCATACCGTCTCCGTAACGTCACCGCCAACAACTTCCTGTTAACCTCTTGCATTTTTTTCACAGGTAGACCGGCTAATCACATAGAGCGATGTGGCACACTCGATATGACACGATAGTTACGAATTCAACGGTCGCAAAGATTTTAACTACATTTTCATAATTCACGGGTTTGTCATTTCTGTTTACAAAAAAAAAAATGGAGGAAGCAACTTCGTCGAACATATTCGGTGCGGTAGACTATGCAATGTTATTGCTAGTACTTGCAATATCTACGATGATCGGACTATACCATGGAATCTGCGGTAACCAACAGCAGACGACCAAAGAATACTTCCTTGGGAATCGTCAGATGGGTCCCATACCAGTGGCGATGTCCATACTGGCGAGCTACATGTCCGCCATTACCTACCTGGGTACGCCCGCGGAGGCGTACATCCACGGGCCCGCGTTTTGGATGATCAGCCTCAACTGCGTCATCGTAGGGGTGGTCATCACGCGGACGTTCATTCCAATCTTCTACCGGCTTCAGTTGACCAGCATCTACGAATATTTCGATAAAAGGTTCAACAGAGCGGTTCGAATGTCAGTGGTCACTTTCAGCACGACATTCGGTCTACTGTACTTGGGGATAGTCATCTATGCGCCTTCTTTGGCGTTGAATGCAGTAGCCGGGATAAGCCTACCCCTCTCTATCCTTACGATGGGGCTGGTGTGCACCCTCTACACCTCCGTAGGGGGAATCAAGGGTGTCATATGGACTGACGTATTCCAGGTAACAATATTTAAATTTATTATTAAAGGGTAAGCAAGCCCGAACAGGTTGCCTTTAAGTTAATATATGAACGAATTGAAACAGATACACACGATACTGCAATCAGGCATGGGCGTCAACAGGCGGCGGACAGGGGGACACATCCCCCACTTTTGAAAGTAGGGGGACATCATATCATCCCCCCACACCCTTTTTTCCAGAACTTCTCAAATTAATAGGCATATTTTTACTTCTTCTGTAGCTTTACGATGGCTCATTCAATGACAGCCATTTTCATTAATAATTATCTGAAATTGCAGGCATTTGAACCGTTGCCGTATATATAGTATATAATACTCAGGACATAGTCGAGGTGGCGTGTCATTTTTCAGTACAGTACTATAGAATAGTGTGTGTAAAAAAATTAGGTACAAATTTTAAAATTGAAAAAAGTTGCAAGGTTTAGAAACTTCAAATTTGGTCCCTACAGTGCACCATTTTGCATCTCAGCAACCCTTTACATTTTTTTTCAAAACGGGAAGGGGCACCTCTCCCCTAAACTACCCCCACAGGACGACGATCACTAACTTCGTCATGGAAATGTCCCCTCCCCCCACTTTTCAGAAGCTGTTGACGCCCATGTTTCTCATATAAGCTAAGCTTACCTGCTGGGTTTGCGTATATCCTTTAAAAAGAAATACTAGACTAGACTATGATTGCGAACTCAGTTTTCAACTGGTACAATTGTCTACAATTGTCCACAACTCGTACAATTGTCCACAACTGGTACAATTGTTTTACTTCACTAAAACACCCCAACCCCTTTCCTTTATGCTGAACACTAGACAGGGAGATCCATTTTTTTTTTAGTCTCTGATATGACTCGGCCATGAAAATTAAACGTTCGGGCAGATTGGAATGAGGAAATGATCTTAGGCCTCCCGGTCGATCAGAGTTTATTGATAAGAGGCTGTTTTATTTGTTGTTTTTTCTGTCAGGGATAATGTTGCGTTTCAGTCAATTGCTTCTCTGAGAACTAACAGGTATAAGAGAGATGAGCATGAAGAATGTGTTTAATATGGTGGCCGCTCGACATGAATCTAATGATGCATAACCAATAAAGGTTTCGCACCCCTCTCATTCGGTGATACCTATAAAATTATGCTGATACGTATAGACGTCGTGTGGTGGCCACTCGGCCGTTCGACATGAATATAGCGATACATAACTAATAAGGTTCCCCACACCTCTCATTCGGTGATACCTATATGCTGATACGTATAGACGTCTGGCCGTTCAACATGAATTTAACGATACATAAGTAATAAGGTTTCCCACCCTCTCATTCGGTGATACCTATATGCTGATACGTATAGAAGTCTGGCCGTTCGACACAAATTTAACGATACATAACTAATAAGGTTCCCCACACCTCTCATTCGGTGATAACTATATGCTGATACGTATAGACGTCTGGCCGTTCGACACAAATTTAACGATACATAACTAATAAGGTTCCCCACACCTCTCATTCGGTGATACCTTATATGCTGATACGTACAGACGTCGTGAGTTGGCCGTTCGAAATAAATTCAGCGATATATAACTAATAAAGGTTTCGCATCCCCTCTCATTCGGTGATACCTATAAAATCATGCTGATACGCATAGACGTCGTGTGGTGATCGTTCGACATGAATTTAGCGATACATAACGAATAAGGTTTCCCACCCCGTCTCATTCGATGATACCTATATGCTTATACGTATAGACGTCGTGTAGTGGATGAATTTATTGATACATAACCAAAAGGTTACCACATTGAGTCATTTGCACATAATCTTTAGCATTCCTCACATTTTTCCTGCCATATGAGTCATGATTTGTTGGTATATAAGCATAATTCATAACAAACTTATTATCATGTTCATCGTCCTCGTATCGTCGTCACCGTCGCCAGCGTCGTCGTCGCCGTTATCGTCAGCCTCAGCATCAGCGCCATCATCTTTATCGCCTTTGGTCATTGTTGTCGTCGCCATCCTCGTTATCGTCATCATCATCATCGTTATCGTCATCATCATCGTCGTCATTGGTATAGTCGTCGCCATCGTAGTCATCATCGTAGTCATCATCGTAGTCATCGTCGTCGTCATTGTCGTCGTCATCGACATCGTCATCATCGTCACATTTTTTCATCACCATTTTTTTTTTCAGAAGAAATGAAGTAAAACAAAACAACATACTATCAGCTAAATTTATAATGAGATGTTTTTTATACACACTTGTTCTAATCAAACAGCATACACAATGTATCTAATCATTGAACGACTATAACCTGGCGTCGTCAGTCTGCTATGAAGAAGTCCAATATTCGATGTAGAGAATAACATCTTGGACAAACGGAGGTCAAGTTAGGAGAACTATACCCATATTTACCTCATATATCTCATATAGCCTTACATTTTATATATATACCCAAGGTGACCTTATCAAAACCCGTAATTCCCTATACATCTAAAGCGCCTCGTATATTGACGAGATATGATATATGTCGAAAAGGAACGAAAAGGAAGAAAAAACAGATGAGGGGAATTGCAATTTTAATTTCCTTACAATTGTACATAATTATACGAAATTAATATATGACGCAATTCTGTAAGGGTTGTAACGATAATAATTCGGATAATTAAGAACTAATATCTGGTGTTCAGGGGAAACTTAAATAAATTTTACAACGGGGAGGGGGTGTTAAGTTGAGGAGAGTCCCAATCCGTTACACTATTTGGCGCGTAGCGTATATCAATACATTTTTGGCTACAAATACCTCCTAGATCACCGAAAATGACACTTCTTGCATAAAAACATCCTATTTTTTCGTGGAACTAAAATTTAACAAGAGCCCAAGTGCAGTATGGTTCCTTGCTTAGGGGTGTATGATTTTGATATTTATATGCATAACATTATCACAGCAAGTTTGGGCCCAAATGGTCTAAATAATTGTGGGCCCACATTTACCCATTATTAACCAACACTATAGCTAACACTTTTTGTTAATAATATGGTTCGTCTACTCCATATGACATCCACACTCCAAGTCTGGTATCGATTCATCATTTCCTTGTTGAGGTATCGTGCATACACACACACACTGACACACACACACACACACACACACCACGTTGAGCGCATAGGTTCCTTTTGCTTTCAGCAAGGAACCAAACACCAAGTCGTTGTGGGTGGGGTGGGTAAGTTCTGGACCCGCCATTGACTAACCCAGGAACGCACGTATGTTAAGTGCAGAAGGCGCGATCAATATAGGGGACGGGAGGTATATGCATTTGGACAACAACTTTTGCTTAAAACTAAACTTGCCTACAAAAGAAGTATGAAATGTCAAAATGATTGTTGAACCGTTTTACTGTTTCACTATTTTATTAATTTTACAGCTATTGCGAAAAAAACCTTTCTGTTATAAATGTCTTCAAGAAAAAGGCACCTAGCGAGAGATTTATATTTGCGGTGTTATTAGTACTTCAGGCTATACAGTGACTGTGGCATATCCAAGATTTCATAGCCCTATTATTCAATTTAGATAGAAAGAGATAAGGTATTTTTTTGAGAGCCGTTTTAAATTTAAAATTTGATCTGTAGTTTATAATATTACGTGGGAGAGAATTCCAATAACTGGCACGAAGATAACTATTAACACCCTGTTAAGCCTGAAATAGGGTACAGAAAATCTATAAGGTAATTATCTATGTGTATGACCTGCAGCCATTTGTGGGGTATGACCTTACACTACCTCCGGAACTGCATGGGTATGATCTCAAGCTGCAGTCGGTTCAGGGTGTGGTTTTGAACTGGGCTATTTAAGTGGGGTATCAGTTATCGATTGTGTGTTTACGTTGATGCAATTTCGAGTGGTGCAGAAATATTTCTTTCTTTTGTGTGTTGGGTGATTTTTTGATGGTTGGCTCTGGTTGTTTGGTTTTGTATATTGTAGGTTTCTCTGGTTTCCTTTGGTTCTCTGGCCGGTGTCCGTTGTTAGTCACTTAAAAAGCAAGCGCAAAGCGTAATTGATCTATGATGTTAGTTGCGTATGCGTGTCTTCACTGCTAAATCGCGCAGTGAGGTATGCAAATCTAGTGCGCACGAAGCGCACGGAAAGTTATCTATATTTAGCGTACTTTTTTGCGTATTTTTTCCGAAGAGCGTTTTGTGACAGGTAAAAAAAAAAAAAACAGTACCAACCAAACCTTACCGAATTTTTTAACCTCTTAATGTGCGTTTGGGGAATTTGTTTCCCAGGCCTATATTTTGTATGAAACCATTACGGTTCTACCAGCAGTACAGCAGCAGTCCGACTTTACTGCGCGCGATGCGCGAGAAAATTTTGACCTGCACATGTACTTTGTCGGAAGAGCAGGTTGCCTAGCCTTACATTTTGCGACAGCTTGGGAAAAGAATACCAGTATCAACCGGACCCTACTGCGCGCGAAGAGCGTCTCAACACGTGCTTTGGGGAAATGTGTTTTCTAGGCCCACATTTAGTAGGAAAAAATATTACCAGCGCCAAGTGGACTTATTTTTTTGAGCCTACGTTTTCGGAAGAGCCTGTGGCCTAGCCTTGCATTTGAACAGATAGCAATGAGAAGAGCAATACCACCCAGATCTAATTTGTAGACTCTTCATGAACATTTGGAGAATCCGTTTTCAAGACCTATATTTGGTATGGAAACATTACTAGCATCAATCCAGCACCAACCGATTGTACTGCGCGCGAAGCGCGAAAATTGTGAGCCTATTCGTTTACTTTTTCAGAAGAGTGGAGGGAAAACAATAGTAGTAGCCTACCAACTAGAATTTTTTGTAGCCCTTTCATGAGCGTTTGAGGAATTTATATTATATTTTGTACGAAAACATCACTACCAGCAGTCCACCACCAACAAACTTTACTGCGCGAGGAGCGCGCGAAAATTTTGAGCAAAGAATAGCAGTCCCAACCAGTCCTTACTGCGCGCGAAGCGCTCTAAAATTTTGAGCATCTACGTGTGCTAATGTGAAAGGCCTACATTTTGTAGGAAAATTGTACCCGCACCAACGTGACTTTACTGCGCGCGCAGCGTGCAAAAATGTTCATCTCCCTACCCATGCATTAACAAAACTACTTCCGTATGTATGTGTCCTTAGATGCTATATTTTGGTGTTCTATTCTCTCAAGTCACTTTGTACACCTATGTTCAAGAATTTTGATTTACTCATTGTTTTTTTTTTATTATTATAATAATAATATTTTTTTAGTTTGTTTAAGCAGTATTAGAAAACGACGATTCGAAATGATTGATTCACGGATTCACAACCTCCAGCGAAAACGAAAAGAAAGAAACGTGATCACGAGATTATTATTCGAAAGAAAAACATCTCTACCATGAAATTATAAGTGAAATGAGTGCTATACGCATGCGTCGAAGTTGCTCATTCATTAAATCAATACTGTTTTGCAACTTACAACAATTTTCCACAACCCGCCGCCTAAAGCGGGCCCTGCAGGTTGGCAGGTTGTGTCATAACCTTTCAATGTTAGGATATTATATGTATTTCTCAGGACCGTAAGTATGCCATTTTGTAAAATATTCATAAACATGGTTAACATTCCTAAAACTTTCAAATTAATTGGCCTCATTTCTCTTGGAGAAAGAATAACGCAGTGGGATTTGATGAATTTGTGACCATCATTGACGAAAATAAAAAACATGAAAACATTGTTAGCTGTTAAAAGGCAAACAAATCTCGCCCGAGTAGGCTAAAGAAATCTTGGGGGGTGGGGGGGGGGGGGCATTTCCATGAAGAAGTTAGTGATCGCCGTCCTAGAGGGGCGGTTTAAGGGGGTGATCCCCTCCCTTTTGGAAATTTTGGTAATGTGAAGGGTGCTGAGCAAAATGGTGCACTGTAGGAACCTAATCTTTGCAACTTTGTTCAATTTTAAAAATTGCCCTTAATTTTTTTTCGGGGTGAATCTTTGGTGGGAGGGGTATGGCACAATGCGAAACGAATAGGGTGAATGCTTGTAAATAATACACCATTGTATTGTGCGGCGTATTTTTGTATTGTGGTTGAGGTGTTTTGACACACACTATACTATAGTACTATACTGTACTGAAACATGACACGCCCACCTCGACTATGTCCTGAGTACCTGTAAATACGGCAACGGTTCAAATGCCTGCAATTTCAGATAATTATTAATGAAAATGGCCGTCATTGAATGAACCCTCGTAAGCTACAGAAGCAGCAAAAATATGCATATTAATTTTAGTAGGTTCTGAAAAAATGGGGGGGGGGGGGCAAATGATTCAAATGCCATCAGATTGCGCAATGGAATAAGCCAGTTGAGAATTGTGGAGTGCAAAGATTGTGGGTAATCAAGAAGAGGACGAACAAGTCCTAAACACACAATGACTATATATACACTAAAAATGTCGTTTATGGTAGGATACGTGTATTCACAAATAAATTAAAGAATCAGAGAGTTATTTCATGTCACAAACAAACGAAAATCAAAACTGTTTACCCGTTCCTTCTGGTTTCCTATTTAAACTAAGTGTTGTAAGTACGGGTGGTCGCTGCTGCTCTTATTCAAGCACGGCAATACATATACAATACTGCGCGTGCGAACTGACTTATTGATCATGGGAATTGATTGAGAAAATAATAATGGCGGTACCGTAATTTTGCGCATCGTATATCCATTTCTAATGTACTGGGATGTGATAATAATGGGCAAGAATAATGCGTTTGCTAAATTATTTCTTTAGACGTCGATACGGTGTGTGTGTTCCATTTAATACTGTCTGTCCAGAACATGGAGAAACTAGTTGCTTATAGGACAAAACAACCCGTTACAATTGTCAACTTACAGGGTGTACATACATGTAGTCCTAATAGGTGACTGATGAACATAAATTATGTGCATTAAAGCTTATAAACCATTCGCCATACTTGTAAATTTTGGCCGTTAATTGTGTCAAGAGTTGATTCGACAAAAACAAATGAGATTTTAGATCACATTATTATTCTAATGTAGGTCTAAAAATTCTCAGAGTAGTTGATATATGAGCATGACCATTTTGTTGTGATTAATGATAAACAAAGTACGTAATATATATCATAATTTTCGGTTGGTTACCGGTCTAATGTAAACATTGTGTAAAATAATTAGTTTTCATCTGTATAATCTGTATATTAAAATGTAAACACCAAAGCATTAAAAAACATCTTGGTATACTTCATGCATGGGCGTCAAACCTGGGGGGGACGTGTCCCCCACCTCCCCACGTTTTGAGATGGGTGGGACATAATATCAAATATCCCCCCAAGATTTTATAATATAACCAATTCTGTATATGTCCGGAGAAATAAGGTTTATCTTGATTTTCTGAACATTTTCATCTCCGAAATTAAATCATCTAACCAGCGCGCCTCACGATTTATATACCTGTTCATACGTACATCCACACACATTAATTGATTGTTAGCCTTTCGAAGACATGATAACACTGGGATTTTTGTGCGCTTCGCTTGGGCTGATTGTGTTCTTCTTCGCATGTTTCTGAAATCTTCACCTCAATGTAATGGCTCGACCTGGGCATTTAACGTGCTATTCTACGGCTAAAGTGCAAATGATTAATCGGTTGCCAGTATTAGTAATTCAAGACCCCGCCATCATCCACCTCACACGTTCAGAAAATTTTTACGTATTTTTAAGTATTATCATTAAAATAATGAGTAAATCAAATTTTTTAACATAGGTGTACAAAGTGACTTGAGAGAATATAGCATCAACATATAGCAACTAAGGACACATACATACTAAAGTAGTTTTGTTAATATATAATAACCTACATGAATAGGAGGTTAAACATCACGTTGGTGCGGTTAGAATTTTTCCTACAAAGTGTAGGCCTTCCACGTTATCACACGTAGAGGCTCAAAATTTTAGAGCGCTTTTCGCGCAGTAAGGACTGATTGGTACGGTACTGTTATTCTTTGCTCAAAATTTTCGTAAACTGGGTTGATGGTGGACTGCTGGTAGTGATGTTTTCATACAAAGTAAAGGCCTAGGAAACAAATTCCTCAAACGCCCATAAAGTGACTAACAATTCTGGTTGGTAGGCTACTTCTATCCTTTTCCCTACCTGTCTCAAAAAGGATAGGCAATCCACTCTTCCGAAAGAGTAAACGTATACAGGCGCAGTACAATCGGTTGGTGCTGGACTGCTGCTAGTAATGTTTTCATACCAAATATAGGCATAGAAACAGATTCTCAAAACGCGCATGAAGAGGCCAAAAATTAAAGTCGGACTGCTGATGTACTGCTGGTAGTACCGTAATGTTTTTATACAAAATATAGGTCTGAAAATTAAATTCCTCAAACGAACATAAAGAGGCTTAAAATTTCGGTAAGGTTTGGTTGGTACATTTTTTTTTCTATCTGTTTCAAAACGCTCTTCGGAAAAGTAGGCTACTTGTAGAGACTCGAAATTTTCGCGCGCGCGCAGTAGATCTGATTGGTACTGGTATTTTTACATGGCTGTAAAGCTAGGCAACCGGCTCTCCCGAACAAAATACATATACTCAGAATACATGCTTACAATTCATCTCAGCCTATCTTTTTTACCAAACTTATCCTGGGAAATGTCGTTTCCTTCGATCTAGAAGGTATTTCTAGCCAAAAACTTTCCCTGTACGCTACGCGTCAACGCTACGCTTCGCTTAGATTGTGTTGCCGACAATTTATGTGGACATGGCAAATGGTGCCCCGGGTAAAAAAAATTCCTGCTTACGCGCCTGATTATGGTAGTTCATTTTCCTACCTGTTTCCAAAAGAAGACAAAGGCAACCCGTTACATATATAGCCTCAAATGTTTTGCGCGATGCGCGCGCAACAGGACCACTTTCTGGTACTGATGGTTCTTTTCTCTGTAAGAATGTAGTAGGCAATCTGTTGTCAAAAACTACAAGCGATGTTTACAAACTATGTTTAATTTATTTTACTTTCGAGAATAGTTCAATGTTGTTACAAAGGGCACTAACAATTTTATTCTTATAAGCCTATCTTTATCGGCAAACTTGTCCTGAGAAGTGCTGTTTCCGGCAATGTTAGAGGTCCCCTATCCGCTTAGATAGTCTTCCAACATGATTACACGAGCGTTTCGTCCCCCCTCCCACAGGATTCAAGTTGGATTGACGCCCCTGCATATAGCGACACCGCACTGTCTCAAGATATTTTAGATTGCGTGGTCACCACAGTAGCTATTTTGCCATCCCATGTTCCAGAAAACTTACAACTTGCGCAAAAAGTGAGCATACTGGTATTATAATTTTCTGCGAAAATGCCCTGAAATTTCGCCCGCGCCATCCTTAGGCAGACCAGGCTAGTAGGTTAGCCTCAAATGTTATC